>OY757942.1:21016319-21208819 GCA_963585895.1 Sepioteuthis lessoniana
ACCCTAAGGCCAATCAATCTCCAAATAGTCAGTGCTACATTTATATTTTGTTTTATATACTAGTTGCACTACTCATGTTAAGGTTATTTAAAGAGAAAAAATTATACCATTAATTTAAATGATTTAATCTAGTTTGTATAATTTTATGAAGCCAGAATGTTCAGCTATTAAAATGTTCTGCATCTTACAACCCAGAGTTTCATGACACTGGCAAAAATAATGAAATTAGCATATCTAGAGAAAGTTCACCTTGTTTTTTTTGTTTGTCTTATCTGTTATTAGTTTATTTACTGCTAAATAAAAACCTAAGAGAACGTCCTCTAAGAGAGCTAATTCTATAATTTTAGTCAGTGTCAACTCTAAATAATGAGTTAAATGATGTTTATATTTTATATATATATATATATACTACTCTTGGTAATTTAAATTTCCAAAGTTTAAAAGAGAAAAATAATTAAATTGATAGCTTTTCAACCTGGGATGTAAATTGATTATTTAGAATTATAGTTTGGCCCGGAAGTTCAATCCTAGGTCGAGTCATATCAAAGACTCAAAAAAAAAAAATGGTACTTGATGCTTCTTTGCTTAACACAGCGTTATAAAGGTATGAATCAAGGGTAAAGTGGAGTAATCCAGAGAAAGGAGTATTGCCTTCTCCTACACCTTGGTGTAGTAGCTATTGAAAAGGGAGCCTTCTGGTCGCTCTCGACCACGGTCGCCAACTTTACTTATATTAAAGTGGAGCAATCCAGAGATTAAAATACGAGTAAAAAACAAAAATGTTTCAATCAATAAATCACTTTAAATAAAAAATGTTTACTTTACATATCATTGAAATTTTTGATGATATTAACTTTATGATATAAAATATTTCAACTGAAAAACCTTTTTTCTGTTTAGCTGATTTATCCTTCACCATTGAATTTACTTGTTACCTTGTCCCAAGCAATATGTGACAAAAAGGCAGAGACCTTCTCTATAACATATATGCATGGCTGAACCAGAGCCAAAATAGATTTATTCTGTCAGCATTTTCTCTTGGGGGCAGAGGTGGGGAGGGGATTCATGTATCAAACTGTAAACCTGACCCCACATTTAGGGGAGAGAGTAGATGCTGACTTAGGGGATGGCACCCTGAAGTCTAGCACATCTATTATGACAGAAACCTAACAGTGCTGTCCCATTGAGCAAATCAATGTTGAAGGCTTAAAACTTATAATCTGTAATAATTTTTTTTTTTAATTGACTGCGTCTAGTGGTGAGGCTCCAGTTTTGGAGCTCTGAGAAGTATGGAGTACCCCATCATTGTCATTACTCTCAGGTCCACTCTGAACCCAGAATAGTAGTACTTTAACAAGTACTATCTATGGGTCAAATAGATTTCTTGAAAATTATTAGCATTAAATAGCTTCTGGTTTATTTTTTTTATTAAATAGCAAATTAACCTTCATTGGTTATTTAATGTCAAAAACAGTAGTGGTACTATTTAACATATAGCTGAAAGGGGGATAAGGGGTTCATGCCTTTCCTCAAGGTGTTAGTCTAAAAGTGAACATAATAGGATGACTGGAGTTGAAACATGCTTATTAAGATGTCACAATCCAGTATGTTAACCGCTACACCATGGTGATTCTTGAAATCATAACTGTGTGCAAACAAACCATTATTATTAAATAGGAATAGTGATTGCATGTCAAGGGTTATTTTAAGCCAAGAAGTTAGGAAATTGCATTGTTCATATGTTATATTTACATTTGTGTAGTTGTTTCTTAAGAGACTTTTTGTACAAAATATGATATCATCCATTCCCACATGCAAAATATATCATCCATTCCCACATACAAAATAGTTTAACAGTTGTATGATTTCAAGTTTTTCTACCTGATGCTAATAATTTATACACAATTATATCATTTCCAGCAATTATTTCTATTTGGTAATAATTTGTTTGCACAGTTATATAATTTCAATTATTCCTGTCAAACAGCAATAATTTGCAAGTAGTTATATTGTTTCAATTAACAAATAATTATCCAATTATAAGTAAGATAGCCAACTATAGTCAAGAGCAAGCCAAAGACGCCCTTTTCAGTAGCTACTACACCAAGGTGTAGAGGAGGACATTACTCCTTTCCCTGGATTGCTCAACTTACCCTTGATCTCAACTTTATAATGCTGAGTATTAAGCAAGGAGGTATCAAGTACCATTTTTTTAGTCTTTATTATGACTCGACCTGAGATTGAAATCTGGTCTCCCAAAGTAACTATTCTTAATATGAATAATTTCCAGTTATATGGCATCAAGTATTCCTACTAAATACAAATACTTTTCAAACAGATCTATTTGACCCACAGACCCCAAGAGATACAACCAATCCAAATTAGAGTGGACCTGGTAGTAAGGGCAATGAAGAGGTAATTTATCCTCGCCAGATCCCCAGAACCAGAGCTTCACCATCAAATACAGTTTAGTGTCATACCCAGGACAACTCTTCTGAAGGGTCTTACCCCTCAGTAAATGATACAGTACTTAAAACAATTTTATTGTGTAAAAATTATTAATATTAGATAGGAATACTTGAAACTGTAAATTATCTGTATTAAGATGTTTGAAGCTATAATTGATAACAAAGGATTATTTTACTTGAATCCATATGCAAACAAATGAGTATTTACTAAATAAAAATAATTACTTGAAACCATATAATAATTAGTATTAGATAGAAATACTTGAAACAATGTAACGGTTTGCAAATTATTTGTATTTGATAGGAATACTTGATATGATAACTGAGGAAGCAAATGATTATAGACAAATAAAAGTCTGATTTTTAGAAAGAATCAATGGAACATTTTTTCATTGTAATCAAACATTCACAAATGAATCAAACTTTGGAATTAAATAACCCATAAGAAGTTGATATAGCATTAAATGAATTAAACCAAATCAATCAAAAGCAATGATTAAAGATGATTTTTCCACCAAGTTCTATTTTCTGGTTGTGACTGCAAAATCCTTTTCTTAAAGATAGCAAATGTAGGTGACATTTTCAGAACACAATTCAGAGACATAACAAAGACTCTCCAAAAAATTAAAACAAGGAATTGTCTGGGAATAACAGAGCAAGAAGGAATCTTAAAATCCAAATACCAAGGGAAACTCTTTTGTTTTCTTTGACATCAAAAAAGAATTCAGTCACTTTGCTTTCAATTCTATCATTTTGAAGTTTGTTTACAAACAAATTTCTTGTCAGCACATTTAATTTCCTGATTGCACTCAATGTTTTTACCTTCCAGCACTAAAGAGTCACTGGAACAAGGGTTCACATTGTGTTAAACACCACAAAAGGCGGTCTGTTAGTGAGTCTCAGTAAATGCCTGTATATACGAGGATGAGTCAAAAGTTTTCCAATATTTTGAGAACATGAGGCATAATTCACTACCTCTTGATACCTCTGCTAGTTTTGCAATATTTGGTTCTAACATTGTCAATGATAATTGAAGATCACCTCCTAGTAAAATATTGAGTCAATTACAAGGTTTTGGTCATAAGTTAGAGATATGGCAAAAACTAGATTCAACTAAGATAAAGGAAAAGAAGTAATATAACTATAAATATATCTGAAGAAAAAAATGTTTTCAGTGACCCCTAAAAACTATCAAACTCCCAATTCACTATTGCTCATGTGGACTCCATAAAATATCATAGAGACCCTGATTGAAAATGACTGCATTATATAGAAAACATACTTAGTATTGTTCTCCCTCCCCAAACTCAATGTGTTCACAGTAGCAGCCACCTTTTATTTCCTCTTGCTAAGATGGACATAACCAATAAGTATTATTTAAGTTTACTGAAACTTTTCTAAATCCCCTTCAATTTCTACTTCTAGGAGTAAGCCTATGTAGTGTTTGGGTGGGTGATTGTAAGCTGATGGCTTGGTCCCAGGAGCCTTCCCTTGAGGCAATACCTGCTTATCAGGGCCAAGTTTATTGCTTGATACCTGGAGCACACTTTATGGGGAATACCAATGAGACAAAACACTTCTTGTAATGTCACCCATGAGTTTTGATTTGTGCTTTGCTCCCCACTATAAAATGGCTCCACGTGGGAAGTTGAATAAATATCCTTCATTTTCTACCCCGAATTTCTACCCACCTAGAATTTACACTGGGTTGGTGACTGATTAAGTTGATTGCTTGGTCCCAGAGGGCCTTACCCTTAGGCAATAACTGCTTAGCAGGGCCAAATTTATTGCTTGGTGCCTGAGGCATCTCAAAAAGGAAATGTCAAGAGGGATCAAGCAATTTTTGTGACTAACATGCATGAGTTTTGTATTCATGAGTAACTCTCCCCTGCATCAATAAGAAATCTGGTCATGAGGATTTTATTTATACAATTTTTTTTCTTTGTTTTAATGACATATCAACCTTTGTGGATTACTTAATGCCAAAGTAGTGCTAGTAGAAGAATAGAAGTGATACTATTTAATCCATAGCTGACAGGATAAGGGGATTCATACCTTTCCCAAGGATATTAGTCTGAAAGTGAACATAATAGCACGATTGGAGTTCAGAATTGATTACTATGTGGTTGGAGTCCAACACATCAGCCACCATGACACGGGAACTCCCTATGTTTTTGTTAAGTATAGGTAAATTTTAGGAAATAAAGAAGATATAGCATTTGTTAGTTATAATTTCAATACTGCGGTAGTTATTTCAGAGAGATTGAGAAAACATGATGGAGTGATTGGCTGGGTGAGGTAGGATCCTAAGAATAATGCACACTGAATTCCAAGGAATTTTCACTTAGTAAAGGTAATCAGCTTAAATCTCACGAAATGATTTTAATAAATGTTTGTAGGTTTATTCAGATAGCACTTATTAATCATTTGTTTTTAGAGGAAACTTTCAAAAGCAGTATCATTGATCATTTTGACAAGTATTATCCTTCATCTTAATTCTGATTGCTTTTTATCCCAACCCACTCAGGATATTAATTCTATGATAGCAACAAACAGTACATATTGAAAATAAGAATAAAGAATAAGCTCCTGATGGGATTTGAACTTGTACAGCCATCAAACTATAAGAAACCTTAGTTCTACTAACCAGTGATTCAACTCAACTATGAGTTGATGGATAGGATCATAGAAGAACAAAATAACACCTATAAAACCATCCAATACTCTTCTCTGCAATTGTTGCTTGTCTATTGTTGTAATGGTCATTGGATTTTTTTTTATATATTTGAGATGAAGTTATGTCAATCATTATTATTAATAATTTTGATTAGTATTATACCTTCCAAATTCTACTTACTGTGCCTATTAATACAAATAATTTGCTTTCAATTATATGGTCTCAAGTAGTCAAGTGATAATTTAGATAATTATAAGATATGAAGTAATTACTCCTATTTCATAATAACAATTTGTTTGCACACATTTATGTGGGTTCAAGTATTCTTATCTAATACAAATAACTTGCATCCAGTTTTATGGTTTAAAGTTTGTAATCCTAACAATTTTCATAGGGAAGTGTCCATTGGCCTAGTTAGTAGAGTGTTTGCCAATGGCCCAGGAGACCGAAGTTCAATACCAGGCTGAGTCATACCAAAGAAAAAAAAATGGTACTTTGCTTGACACACAGTATTATTAGGTAGGGATGAAGGGTAAAGTGGAATGATCCAGGGTAAGGAGTAGAGCCCTCTCCTAAACCTCAGTTTAGTAGCTAATGAAAAGGAATCCTTCGGGCCGTCCTCAACTATGGCTGCCAACTTTACTTACTTAACTTATTTAGCCTTTACCGTACTGAAAGTATAGATAATACTTTTTTGAAAAATAAATCATATTTGAGGATTGTCTCAATCTATTCTTTGCCCATAAAAAAATAATGAATATTCAACCCCATCTACAACTAATTGAATAAATCTAACACTCCCTGAAGAAGGTCAGAGAGTTCAACACTGTAAACCCAAAAAACTTGTCTCAAAATGTAGATGAGATTAAAACTCAAAATTATATCAAATAAAAAGTGCAGAATGACTCATATCTTCAGCTGAATCTGGTTAGTTTGAGTTTTGTTTGTTTTTTCACATTTTCAAGTATTGAAAGTTAAAGGCTTAAAGTTAAAATGTCTAAATTTCAAAACAAAATTTGACAAATTCACAAAAAAAGTTTATGTCACTGAATTATAACAATTCATATTTTCAATTTTAAATTATGCTAATGTTATCTTTCAAAACCTATGACAATAATGGTTTCTTTGTTTAATGGCATATCAACCTTTGTAGGTTATTTAATGCCAAATCCCTCCTTCAAGAAGAACAGCAATTGTACTATTTAACCCATAGGATAAGGAGGTTCAAACCTTTCCCAAGGGTATTTGTCCGAAAGTGAATGTAATAGCACGACTGGAGTTTGAACTAGCTTTCTACGATTCCGCAGCCCATCACTTTAACCATTACACCATGAGGACAACCCCCATGACAATAATGAATGAATTCAAGTGCTTTCAGTAAGGATTAAACATATCTTTCACAAATTGGTCAGCAAGACTTTAAAATTATTATGCAGTAAGCAGGTTTTTTTGGGGGGGGTTTATTAAGCTTTAGTCTGGCACAAAGGCAAACTTAGGAGTTCCCAGTCTTTGTGAAGTGGTCTACAAAATGATTTTTTAGCAGTATTATTTTCTAAAACTTAGTCTGGCTCAAGGCCAAACTATGATAGCTCTTAATAGGGACTGAATATCTCTTTTGCAAACTGGTATGCAAGATGAGTAGTTTTATTTATTAAGCTTTAATCTGGCACAAGGCCAAATTATGGGAACTCCCTATAAGGAATAAACTTCTCTTGTAAAATGGTCCACAAAATGTGCTGTCAAAACATCATCCTACAGTAAGGCCACAGTTAGAAAGTAGAAGTAGAGAGATGACAAATGAAAAATTCTCTGCAACATGACCATGCAAATACATGTACTGCAGGAGACGGCCATTTTATGGATAGAAATGATAGAAATAATCATACCAATTCAATATTGGTTTCTTTCACTGAAGAAGCCATTCCTACCGCCTGAGGCAAAGATTACGGAAGAAATAAATTCAAATCTACATTTTTTTTTTTATTTGTTTACTGTTTTATGTATTGTTTAGCTTTTTTTTTTTTGTTTCTTAACTTTCCATTTAAAAGCCATGACAGTTGCCATGGAAACACATTCATATCTAAATGATTTACCAAACACTGACAAGACAAGAAATGGCAGTTTATTATCTTCCCTTTCAACAAAACAAATCATGGCAGCAATAGAAGCCATTTTAAAGCTGGGGCTATGATTGAAGATTTTCTGATGAATATTTTGGATTTTCTTCCTAGAGTGAGTCAAAAGTTTTACAATATTTTGATAACATGAAGTACAATTTGGCAGCTATGGATGTTTTTGCCAAAATTGTAAAAGTGATGAACAACACTGGACTTTGAGTTGCCAAGATTGCCAGTTTCAAATGCATCTCACCAGATTTGTTTTGACGGCTTAGAGCACTCCCTTAAAATCCATGGTCTTAAGCCTACTTGACTTTGCCTGATCATTGAGATTCTTGAAACTCAAGCAAAATGTCTTCAATCATCTCATTACTGTACTGTAATTAATTACCCCTTCACCTTTTGCTCAACAAATATTTTTGGTTGCTTCCATGGTGTTATGGTCCCCGTTTAAACTCGTTAAGCATAAATTCTTGAATTAGACTACATTGCAAATTCATCAGACCAACTTTCAAATCACACACAGAATGAAGCAATGCCAGAGCATCAACTACCATGATATGACCAACCAGAAAAACTAAAACATTTATCATTGCCACAAATTTTAATGAAACTTCAATAGGTTAGACACAAATAAGAGAATTATTTTCCTTGATTATTGTGGTCAATGTTGTTTTAGTTATAGCAAAAAGTCAATTTTCTAAGGAGAAAATTCCCAGAAATACCAAAAATGAGGAAATATCTTATAATTTTCTTTCCTTTGATATAATTTGTGATTAGTCTGATGCTAATGGCATGCAAGTAGTTGCTCAAGTTAGAAAAAGCTCAAATTGTTGTATACAATGATTGTTTGCAGTATCACAAAGAAATTGAATTGTCATCAAATAATGTTTTTCTCAAAAATTATAAGAAAACTGAAAATTATCATCAAAAAGAAGGTCATTCCCGCAAGAGAAAAACCACTGCATCTGATGCTACTGGATACCTGACCAAATATTAAGTGGTCATTAATTTCATCATTTGTCTAAATGAAATTTTTTATGACAGCTGTCTACTTCCTTTTTTTAAGATTTTTTCCAATACTGCACACACACACACATGTGTGTGTGTGTGTGTATGCTGCAGTAAGGAAATAACACTTATGATCTTGCAAGTAACTTTAAAGATAACAATAATTTAAAATTAAATTAAATGTATCACATTATCTCTTAAATAATTTTTTTCAATTTTTTTGTGTTTAAATTTATTAATTTCTGGGAGATTGATTTTAATGGCATACCAACCCACCTGGGGTTATTTTTATGTAGTTGTTTCTTAAGAGCTTTTTTGTATACAGCTATATTTCAAGTATTCCTATTAACACAAATAAAACCAGACACCTGTGTGGAAATTAAGTATTCCAATCTAATTCTAATAATTATATGGTTTTAAGTAATTATTTATATTTAATAATAATCATTTGTTTGCACACAGTTATATGATTTTAAGTGATTAATAATAATCCTTAGTAAACAATTATTGCTTCAAGTAATTATTCTTAATAGGAACACTTTACAAACAGTAATATGGTATCAAGTATTCCTATCTAAAACAAACAATTTGCACACAGTCGTATGGTTTCAAGTATTCTTATCTAATACTAATAATTATATGGTTTCAAATAATTATTTCCATCTAACAATAATCATTTGTTTGCAAAATTATAGGTTTCAAGTGATTAATAATAATCCTTAGTAAACAATAATAGCTTCAAGTAACTATTGTGATTAGAAACACGTTACAGTTTAAAAAGGTATCAACTACAAATATAAAATGATTTTTAAATATATCTCTTTGATCCATTGATGGGATCCTAACAGATACAACAACTCCAAGTCAGAGTGGACCTCAGAGTAATGGCAATGAAAGGATACTCCACACTCCCCAGATCTTTAGAACTGGACCCTCACCATTAGATACAGTTTGGTTTTATAACCAGGACATCCATTTTTGGAGAGGTTCTAACATTCTGTAGGTAGTATATTCTTAGCCAAGCTGACAGGACAGTGTGAGGACAAAGAGTAACATATTCATCTATATACATATATGTACATGTGTGTAGTAGTAGTATTAAAGAGATAGCAAAAACAAGTTAGAGTTTGGCAGATTTTAATAGATGATAAAATAGAAAGAAAAGGATTTCTAGATGAAGATGAAAGGGTTAGTTTTTTATGTCTATAATAAAATAACAAGTGGCACAATCTGTTAATATTACTGTAAAAAAAAAAAAAAAAAATGACCAACACTGCAGAATACATGAATATTTTAAAATAAAATAGAGAATAAAATACCATTACAAAACAGTTACTTTTAGTGGCATTTATCTAACAGGAAATTAAACTTTATTAAACAAGATTCCTTAATTTTAATGCCAATATGTTTTTTATGTTAAAATCTTTCTGTTCAGTAGGCGTTTTTACAATAATATTAGCATTATACTGGCAAATATTTTAACCGGTTTTACATGTAAATTCATTCTTAATATGAAAGAACCATGATATACAGACTCCACAAAATTATCATTCAGGTGCAAATTAGACTGGAAATGGTGTTATTCTTTAGGTAAGTGCATTTTAAGTATATTGCTTTAAAAAGTTGTAATAGAAATGAACAATTCTAATGAAAATTTCATATTTATTTCCATTTTCTCCTTATGATTAAAAAATGACATTCAGTGCATATACAAATAAATGTATTATTCAGTTGCAAATTGGACTGGAAATTGTGTTATTCTTTTGGTAAGAGGACTTTAAATATATTGTTCTAAAAAGTTGGATTATCATTGTAAAATAGATTGCTAGTGAATTCAATTCTCACAAGGTGCCCTATACTTCTGGCTTCATATCTAATTAGATTGGAAATTGCTTTATTCTTTAAATTAGAGCATTTTAAGTGTATTTCCTTAAAAATCTCTTTAATTATGAGCTGTTTTAGGAGAGTTACAATTACCTATCTTTAAACTTTATCAAAATTTTAATCATAGATTTTTAACAGTGTTTTATGATCCTACTCGATTGAAAAAAAAAAAAAAAAAAAATTACATCCAGTTTGAATACAGACACCACCCAAAAATAATCATTTAGCTCCAAATTGGACTGGAAATTTATTCTTTAAGTTTGAGAATTTTTGGTGTATGACTCTAAAAACCTTATATGTTCTTTTTGCAGTCTTAGATTTCTAGATCTGCAAATCTAATGAGAATTTAATGATTTTTTAATTTCTAGTAGTGGTCCATGATGATGTTGCTCCTTCTGTTTAGGAAGGGATGAAAGATTTTAATTAACAGTTCATAATCATCTCCATTAAATAAAGAATATGAATTCAGACCCCATAAAATTATCATTCAGCTGTAAATTTTACAGGAAATTGTTTTATGTAAATTTAAATATTCTAAATGTATTGCTTTAATAAAAATCTTGCTATAATGTGCCAGATTGAATTATATGACTTAGTATATCAGCCATGCAATAAACATGTGAATTAAAGATTACATATTCATTCAGTTAAATTTAATAGACTTTCGATGGTCGATATTAGCTAACATGAAACTCATAAGTTTTTATCCCATTTTATAGTTGAAATATTTTGTATGTGCACAAACAGGTAACCATACCTCAACAAAAATAGCACATTATACCAAGATTTATTTTTAGAGCAATACAGACAAAATACTCAAATTTAGAGGATAAAACAATTTCCAGGAGAATGTTTGTGTGCGTAAATATAAAATATAGAAAACAAAATATTCAGAGGATATATTCTTTATAAGAAATATTTCAGTCTAAACAACCATCTTCAGGATAGTTTAATTGATGTTTTATTCATCTAAAAAATAATTTTGAAATATACATATATGTAGTTTGCTTTATTTATGAATAAAGCCTGCTCAGTGTCAGTGATAAAGCATATGTTAATTGAAGTTTTTGGTTTGATTTGGTTTTATGGCATATAAACAGTTGTTTATCTAATGCCAAATTCTCTTTATACGTATATCTTGAATATATCAATGATTTGTAAACACATTTCGTAGATAACATTCTTCAATGAGCCAGAGCTCTTTTTCGCATCCAGTTAAATGGTTTCAAGTATTGCTATAGAACAGTCACAATTTAACATCTGTCATTTGTTTGCACTGTTTGATCTATTTGACCCATAGGTAGGAACCAATCAGGTGCTACCACTCCAGGTCAGAGTGGACCTTGGAAAAATGATAAGGAAGGAGTACTCCACATTCCTCAAATCTCCAAGGCTGGAGTCTCACCATCAGATGGTTTAATATTATATCCAGGACACTAGATCAAAGATAGAATAGCGTAGACACAGAGTCAACAACATTTAATGCATCTGTTTCCTGTCTATGCGGACATCAGGCTAAGACCTGGTCTGATAATCACATTGGTAAAAAGCTCAGTTACTAAGCACCATCGACTATATCTATGCTATCTGATTATATATATATATATATATATATATATATATATATATATATATATATATATATATATATATAAAAACACACACACACACATACATACATACACACACACAAAAATTGATAACAAGTTAATCCAAGTGGAAGGAAAGATTTATTAAGAAGTCAACACTATAGCGTTTCGGTTCTACTGAACCATCATAAGGACCATGAGGGGTGATATTAGCGATATTAAGTCAATGATGGACATTTAAAAATGCAAAATACAAAAACCTAGGTGAAAGTTTGTATAATAAGAAAAAGTTGTCCATTTAATTTCTTATTATACAAACTTTCACCTAGGTTTTTGTATTTTGCATTTTTAAACATCTATCGTTGACTTAACATCACTAATATCACCCCTCATGGTCCTGATGATTGTTCAGTAGAACCAAAATGCTATAGTGTCGACTTCTTAATAATTCTCTCCTTTCACTTGGATTACCTTGTTATCAATTTTTCTACATATTGTCGGATTACAATCCTTTATTTACTTTCACATATATACATACACACAGTGTATTGCCCATAAATAAGTACACCCCAACTAATTTTTGAATATTTTTCTCCTGTACCAAAGACACCAGAATTTTTATTATTTCTAGTGGTTATTATGCAATCAGAATGAATATTATTAGGTATGATTAATGACAAAACTCTACATCATTGAAACTCTGTAACCAAAATGTATAGCCAGTTAAAAGTAAGTACATCCCATATATATATATATCATCGATATTGAGCACTCTCCATATTATATTGCACTTGGTTCGACACATAACCACATAGTGATTTACTGACGACCAACACTCTCATAGTGTGTATATATATATATATATATATATATATATATACATACACAACACACACACACACACACACACACACAGAGATGAGTTAGGTATGATTCAGTTTGAGAATATATAAGAAGATTCTTATAAATCTCCAGGAGTGCTCAATGTATGATAATTAATGTATAAATCTATAAATTTCATACAGAGCAAATTCATATAATTGAAAGAAAAACTCAACAGTTAGTCATTTGGCTATAATAAATTTATTTCATCTGGTCACTCCATATGTGATGGTTATCTGAAGAGATTGATTTCTCATATGGAGTGACCAGATGAAATAAATTTTTAATAGCCAAATGACAGTCTGTGGAGTTTTTCTTCCAGTTACCCAAAGTTAGATTTACTAAACTTGGCACAAGGCTAAGAGTATCGAACTCTAAGTGAGAATCAAACCCACTGACAAGGGTCTATTAGCCTACTTTGTTAACCATTACATCATATGAAACACTCATTAGATATTTACAGTAACTATTTTTACTTGGTTTTCAGTTTGTTTTTTAGTGATATTTTTCATAGTAAAATATTTTGGTTCATTTATTTTTATCATAACACATTGTACAGGAATATATTTTTTGCTACTGGTTTACTAAATGAGCATCAGCCTCTACCCCTGTCTACTCATGAAGAAATCAAGTGTCCCCACTGCTACCCTGTAACAACCATCACTGAATTAAATCTGACACACATGTGTAGCATTCTTGTGTTGGGACCCCCAGAACAGAGGGAGGGGCTGAGGTCATTCCTAGATATTTGGGAGGGGTTGCTACCACAAAGGAATTGGTAATAAAGGTTAGATTAATTAA
Organism: Sepioteuthis lessoniana; assembly: GCA_963585895.1. Lineage (NCBI taxonomy): Eukaryota > Metazoa > Mollusca > Cephalopoda > Myopsida > Loliginidae > Sepioteuthis > Sepioteuthis lessoniana. Next base: position 21,029,749 of record OY757942.1, read on the forward strand.
GAAAGAATTTTTTCAAGAATGGGACCTGATTTTCTTAACTCTTTTACTACTTTTCAGAGATGGCATCCTTTCCATTGCCATATTGGGAAAAGGAACTGTTTAAATGGAACCAGTATGAAACCTTCATTCTTCAAGACTTCAGGAACTAAGCATAGACAAGTAGAAACTTGAGTGGTGTAATGGTAAAAGGTCTTTTTAGAATTAATGTACTTTTAAAGATATAATTAAACATGTTGCAGATAGATATATAGATAAAAAAAATTATATATATATATATTGGACAAAAGAAAACAGTGAAAAAACAGAACCATATATTATGGCTACAAATTTCAATAGTTCAAACACACATAGGAAATTATTGAGATCCTTGATTATTGTTTCAATGTTCCCTTAGTAATAGAAAAAGTCATAATTCGTAAAAAACAAAATTTTATTTTTTTTAAATATTATAATAATATATATACACATACACATATAGAGAGAATATGACAGAAATACCTCCCACATTTTAAACAGTCACCTGTGTGATGCAAATAAACTGAGGCAATTGGCAATGGTAGCTCCTTCAAGCTAATATTTTTTTCTCTTAGATATGATCAGTTATAATAGCTTGGACGAGTGCACACTGTGCAATCGCTGTTGAAATTGTTAGAGATGAGTCCTTCACAAATGCATACCCTAGCAAATATTAAGTGGTCATAAATTGCATCAAATGTCTTAAAATTCTTTGTTAGCTGCTTAGGGGGTTTTGTCCAATAATATATATATATATATATATATATATATATAAATAAAGGGTAAATATTCACAGATAGATATATCAAAAGAGATTTTATTAATTAATCAAATGACATATACATAGATAACTAGATATATTTATTCATAATTTCAAGCCAATTGTATGAAAGAAATGAACTAGAATGAGTGATGACTTATTGATTGATTTTCATGGCATATCAAACAATCTAGGGTTATTTTAGGCCCAGAAGTTGGAGAGTTAATTGCATTTATTAGACATTTGTATTTACATTTTTTGTGTAGTGTTTACTTAATAGCTTTTTGCACACAGTTATATGATATCAAGTATTCCGATCAACTATGAATAATTTGCACACAGTTGAATGGTTTCAACTAATCCTATCTAATAGACATAATTATTTCTATTTAATAATAGTTATTTCATTTTCCACACAATTTTTGATTTGGTTTTGGTTGCATGGCATATCAAACATTGTAGATTATTTAATGCCAAATACTGTTTATATGTACATATTAAAATGATTTATAAATATTTTCTTGATAACATTTTTCAATGAGCCCAAGTTCATTTTTTGCACACAGTTAAATGGTTTCAAGCACTGCTATCTAATATGAACAATTCCATTTACTATTATTTGTTTGCTCACAGTTAAATGATTTCAAGTATTACTATGTAACAGGAACAGTTTAACTTCAGTCCTTTGTTTGCACACATTTAAATAGATGTATACGATATGCAAGATTTAAGTTTGTCAGTAATTTCATTCTTAAATGAGTTGAAATTTATGTTTGCTCTCTAGTATAGCTATTGTTTCTATACAGTTAAATGTTTTCAATTATTATCTAATACTTAAAATTCTATTCAATATTAATCATTTGTTTTCACACATTGAAGTAGTTACAAGTATTGCGATTCAACACTAATTATTTTATTCAACATTATTCACTCGTTTGCACACAGATGGATCCATGTATTGCTATGTATCACAAACAATTCAATTAAACATCAGTCATTTGTTTACACACAATTGTACTTTAAACAATTCAATTTAGCATAAGTTATTTATTTGCATGCAGTTTAAATATCAAACAGTTCTATTGGACCCATAGATAGGACTATCAGGTGCTACCACCCTGCGTCAGAGTGAATCTGGGAGTGATAGCAATGAAGGGGTACTCCACATTTCCCAAAGCTCCAACATTACAGGAGACTCACCATCAGATTGTTTTATGTCATATCCAGGACACTTGTTGGGGAGTGGCCTTAGCCCTCTGCGGAGATGCAGTCCGTATGTTCTACCACCCCAGCCAACTGGGCTGACATGTTATGGTTTCATGCAACTAATAATAATTCTTAGTAAACAATCATACCTTCAACTAACTATTCTTAAAGCAAACAATTCACAGTCATTTAACATCAAGTGTTCCTGTGAAATATGAGTGATTTTTAAACAGATCTATTTGATCCATAGATGAATCAGGGTGAACCTGGGAGTAATTGCAATGAAAGGATACACCACAATTTCCAGAGCTCCAGAACTGGGACCTTACAATCAGATGCATTTTAGTGTTACACTCGAGGCACCCTTTGGGGCGAGGGTCCCTAATCCCTCTGCAGGGGATACAATCAGCCTATTCTAAGCTCTGCCAAAAAGGCATAAACAATGTGAAAATTATTCGTATTAGAGAAAAATACTTGATACTATATAACTGTGTAAACAATTATTCTTTTTGACAAATAAAAAAAGTGCAAAAAAAGATTAATCAAATTTCAAAATTAAATAATCCATAAGGAGTTAATATGCCATTTAAGCAAGCCAGATCGAACAAAACAGGAAATGATTTTGAAATTGTCACTTTCATAGAATTATGAACATAGTTGAATAAAAACAACAACAACAACAAAAAAATTAGAAGAAAAATACATGGCAAAATTAATAATAATGTTAGAAAAACATTACACCAAAATTGTTTGAAGATAAACAACACAACAATTCGGCCAACACGTGAAGATTTTTTTTCAGATCCTCTTAGACTAAATAAAAGTAATCTCCTAAGCTAAAATAATTTCACAATCTTCATCCTTATCTAATATATATATGCTGTATACATCATTATCTAATTCAATTTCCTTATCTTTCAAATTAGATGCTTTCATCTAAATAGATGATTTGAGTCATCCAGCTTTATATATATATATATATATATATATATATATATATATATATATATATATATACACACACACACACATGATGTTATCAAGATATTGGAAACTGACTTCCATGCAGGATCTTGAATGAAGAGTTGAAAGATAGTGACCAGTCAGTGAGAGAGTAGAAAAAAAAAAAATGGTTCAAAAGACCAATTGAATGCAACACTTACACTGCACAATGAGGTGCCTGACCAACTGTAACCAGGTCGCTGATAGACAAACCTGACACACAATAGATTACTGAGAGATTTGAAACTAGCCTGAGTGCAGCCAGGAACCAGCAGTGACATCCAGAGACATCAGTGAATGACCTGTGATCCCACAGGTCTATGGTGATGGCACTCCATGTTTCAGGATGCAATTTAATGCAATTATCAATGACAGTGTTAAACACCAGACTAATTAGTGATAATGCCATTAAAAAAAAAAAAAAAAAAAAAAAAATTCTAGGGAGATGAAAATAAGGATATCAATGGAGGCGTGTGTGTGTGTGTGTGTATCTATATATGTATGTATAAAATGTGCTTGACATTATAGCTATTGTCATAGGAAATGGACAAGATGAACAGAGTTTAAATCCTGGACAAAGCTGTTAGCATTTCATTTTCATGTTATAACCCTTGAGAAAGGTACGTATCCTTTTCATTTTCTTTTTTCTGAACATTATATATAGGTTTAATTTAGACATCAAACTAGGGCAGTTTACTGAGAATGAACTTGATACAGTACAGAAGAAAAATTAAATGCAGAAAAGCAGTAGGCCTCAACAAAATACCTTTAGAAGTATGGAAGACTACGAAATTTGATGACATACTCTTTCAACTATGCAACACTCTCTGGCCTAATGAGTAGAGCGTTTGCCAATGGTCCAGGAGACCAGGGTTCAATCCTAGGTCAAGTCATACCAAAGACTCAAAAAATGGTACTTGATGCTGCCTTGCTTAACATTCAACATTATAAGGTAAGCATCAAGAGTAAAGAGGAGCAATCCAGGGAAGGAGTAGCGCCCTCCCCTACACCCTGGTGTAGTAGCTATTGAAAAGAGAGCCTTCGGGTCACCCTCAACTAAGGTGTATAAAGAAAACAATAGAGAAATGGGAAAAAAGGCTGCATCCTCCTCTTCTCCAAGAAAAGTGACCTTAAAATCACCAAGAACTGCAAGGGCATAACTCTTATGGCTTCAGCTATTCAGATCATAATGCCCTGATTCCCATCTGTATCAAACCTGAAATAGAGAAAATTCTGAGGAAAAAAACAAAATAGTTTTTGGAGAAATTAATCAACAACTTCAAATTCTAACAATTCCCCAAATCATCAAAAGAGAATGTGCAAAGAATCTTGAGGCAACACTAGTGTTCGTATATTTCTCCAAAGCATTTCATTTCAAACATGGAGGTAAGATGGAACAAATACTTCTAGCATATGGTCTCCCTAAAGAAACTGTTACAGCTATAATGATGCTTTATAAAAACCACAAAAGCAATGGGTCACTCATCCGAGACAGACTTCTTTGACATTGTCCGTAGTGTTTTGCTAGCACTATATTTGTTTATAATCTGCCTAGACTACATGCTTTGAATATTGATAAATCTAATAAAAGAAAATAGCTTTACACTAAACAAAGTAAGAAACAAACAATATCTTGCAGAAACTATAACATATGCAGACTGATCTATCCCATAAAATGAGATTTTTTTTCTAAGCTGTGGCAATACTACTGTATAGATACACTCAATGGAAGCTAACAAAACACATGAAGAAAAAGCTAAATGAGAGCAACACAAGCCTGCTCTGTGCTGTTTTGAAGCAATACCCCACAAAACAGCAGCTGTACATCCACTTACCTCCCATCTCAAAAACCATTGAAGTAAGACAAACAAGACATATGGAACATTGCTGGAGAAGCAAGGATGAACTCATAAGCAACATCCTTCTATGGACACCTATACATGGACAATGCCAGTGTGGGCCGACCAGCAAGAACTTACCTCTATTGCATGGGCACTGGATGTTGTTTGGAAGGCCGGCCAGAGTGATAGACGACAGAGAGAGTGAGAGAAATCTGTGCGGTCAGCACAATTTGATGATGATATATAGATTTGTTTTGTTTAATGGCATCTCAACCATCATAGGTTATTTAATGCTAAAGCCATCCTTGTAGAAGAACAGTAGTAGTACTATTTAACCAATAGCTGGGAGGAGATTCATGCCTTTCTCAAATCTAAAAGTGAATGTAATAGCATGATTGGAGTTCAGATTTGTTTGATGTTGCAGTCTGTCACATTTGCCACTACACCATAAGGATTCCCCCACTCTCTCTCTCTCTTCCTCTATATATTTATAAACTATTCTTAATACAAATAATGCACAATTATAAGGTTTTAAGTATTCTTATCTAATACTAATAATCATATGGCTTTAAAGTAATAATAGCTGAATATAAATAATTTTCCAACAGATTTACTTAACCTATAAATAGGGACATAACAGGTTCTACCACTTTGGATGAGAGTGAACCAGGGAGTAATGGCAATGAAGGCATGACTCCTCAGAGCTCTAGAAGCCTCACCACCGAATGAAATTTTATGTCATCCCAAGCATACATTCATGTATGGACTTATGGCTGTACTTATATTCATGTGTATATGATAGATATATGTACAAGCTGCCCCATAAAACTGAAAGAATACCCATGACAAAATTTATTTCTACTAACAATATATGTCTACCTATTATATTGAATATTTCCTTTGAATAGTATTTACACAAAAGGGATACTGCTCAGAAAAGGTATTGACAAAATGCTGTACTACATTTGGTTTCTATGTTCTTCATATATCCTGAACTTTTGGATAATACCTGGTGTTTTTGTATAAATGTATACATACACAGAGGAACATATAGATAGATATACATGTATTCACTCACACACACACACCACATGCATGCATGCCAACAGATACAAATATATTTGCCAATACATACATGTACACATATCAAGAGAACACATACACATACCTATCTGCTGATGCACTCACATATGGATATGTACATATCTTTAGGTCCAAGTACACATGCACACACCCATGTATCTTCAGATGTGCACGCACACACATGCACAAATATCCAGAATCACACAAGCACACACACATATCCAGATTCACACAAGTATTCACACATATTCTCAGATACACACAAGCACACACGCACACACATATATATATATATATATATATATATACCCACACATGCACAAATATCTGCAGATGCACACCCATAAATTCTCAAATACATGCACACATATCCGCAGATGCACACAAGTACACCCATATATATTCAGATGCACATACATGCACACATATCCGCAGATGCATATACTCTAAACTGGATTCAGCAAACAGAATGCTGAACATGTCTTTTGTGTTATTTAGAATAGGATTTTTGTATGTCATGGTTACCAAGAGACAAGATGCCCGCTCGTCGGCTCAGAACCAACAACATACTTACTAGATGAGCAATGCGCCAAATGTTATTGTCTCTCATTCTCAGCAGCTGCGAGAAGCCGGCCTGTTTGAAAACGACAGCCGGGCACGGCTGGGGCTGGGGGAGCAAGGCGTAACGGGACGGAGGGGGTTACAACGACCCTGAAAAAGAAGGAAGGGCAGGAGAAAGAGAGAGGGTGAAAGCGATCGATATAAAGATATAACGGGGGGGTGGTAGGTTGTAGGAGTACCTGCTGCTGTTGCTGCCGCTACTACGGTTGTCATGCCAACAGCCAGTTTCCACCCCACCTCTTCTCACCCCGTCACAAGAAAAACCGTCGTTCCGAACACAAAGGCGCCATATCCCTTTTTATTTTCATATCCAGCTGCCAGGCTGATAATGCTCGTTACCAGAAACAGTTTAAGATGCATCTTCTTTTTAACACTTAAAAATAAATGTATATTTAAAATTATAATCTAAAATTATACACATTTTTGTAGAACCTCGAGTTTCCAGTATTTTCACCTTTCTTTCTTCACTAAACTCTCACCTGGCAAAAATAAAATTGATAGATTTTAACGGCATATCAAACCGTTGGGGTATATTTCATGCCAGGAAGTTAGAAAATTGCATACATTTTAAGTGTAGTTAAAAATTTTTGCAATTTCTTTCGAATACAAGTAATTTGTAAACAGATCTATTTGACCCATAGATGAGACCCTAACAGATACTACCACTCCCGGGTCAGGGTGGACCTGGGAGTATTGGCATTGAAGGGGTACTCCACACTTCCAAGAGTTTTAGAGCTGGAGCCTAAACACCAGATGCAGTTTAGCAGAACAACTTTGGGGAAAGAGGTCTTACCCCTGTTCAGAGAATACAGTCAATAGGATGATTATCTGGCAAAAAGGTAATAATATAAAATCAAAAAAAAACTCAAAAGGATACTTGCAGTAGGGTTATGGTTAACAAGTTCGTCTGTTCAGTTGGATCATCACAATTTACTCTACAATAACAGATTCATGCCAGACTAAATTTAGTCAATGGTTATTTTAAAAAATGACTCAATATACACAAATAACAAGGTAGCACCTACCCAGGGTACTTTGGGAGGTGGTAATGGTTAGCAAGCTAAACAAGCAAACCTTCACAAGTGAGTTTGGTTTTCACTGGGTGCCCCATTCATGTGGCCTTGTACCACATCTAAGCAAAAAGCTTAGTAAATTACAACTAAGTAGCACCAACCCTTTCATCTAAAAAGAGTAAAAGCTGGGCTTATTACCCAGTAATTGAAACACCCCTGAAGGGGAATGCTGATAAAACGAAGCAAATTTTGTACCCACTTTGAGAGAAGTTCATTTCCTGAGGAGTATCCCTATCACCTTGGATTACATTTTGGCCTTGTGGAGACCCAAATAAATACCCATACATAGTTGAAAAAGTGTTTCATCATGATGTCATGGTTAACAAGCTAATTATACCTTGGACCCCCTCCCATTTTTTTTTTTTTTTTTGCAGGGGGATCATAAACCTTTGCAAGGGATGTAAACAGTGTATTCTAGACCATAGGCAAGAAAATGACAGTCACCAAGCAATGATATGTCAACACCATCTTAACTTTATATATGCTTAAATATTATTGAAATATTTTAAAAATAAAATTCAATCATTTTAAATGTCCTCAAAACCATCAAAAACCTGTATCATTAATGAAAAAAAAAAATGAATAAATGAAGTCTCTTTTCTTGACCACTAAAATATATTCATCTGATTCATCTCATTTTTTCCTGTGCAGTAAAGTGCAGTAGGTTGTTGCAGTCAACAACTGACAGGCTAGTTAAGTTATCAACCAACTGATAAGATGCCTGACAGCACCAGCCCACTAGGGTTTTGCACAGTGTCTTAGCAGACTGTCCATGACCAACTGTTCCACAAAACAATATTCAAATTCATTGAAAACTTTTGGAAATCTTGTGTGGCAAACAGACCAAGTGCAACTTTATTGAGAGAATTAAACAAAGAAAAAACCTTTATGTCTTACTGACTCTCAAACCTTAGCCATACAATCTCATGAAATTACAAAAATAAACATTTTCCTTATCATTCATCAACCCACACTATAAGTGACCACGCCTGGTGGGGGAGGGAGTTTTAAGACCACATTTTCTCATGTTCAGATTAAAGACGTAAAAATACATTCCTAGTTCAAAGAATTCCTTCTTTTCAGTATTTTTTTACTGAAAGACCTACTAGACAGGTTGTAAATGAAAGAAAAAAAGTTGTATAGCTTTAGAATATTGCTTTTTCAACTAATATAAAAAATATTCCTAATATTCATGTTACTAACTAGAAAGTCAAATGTTTGCAACCTAGTGGGTAGAGTGTTTGCTAATTGTCCAGGTGACTAGGGTTCAATCCCAGGTCGAGTCATACCAAAGGCTTTAAAAATAGCACTTGATACCTACTTGCTTAATACTCAGCATTATAAGGTATGTATCAAGGGTAAAGTGGAGCAATCCAGGGAAAGGAGTAGTGCCCTCCCCTACACCTCGGTGTAGTAGCTATTGAAAAGGGAGCCTTCAGGTCTCCCTCGACTACAGTTGCCAACTTTATTACTTTAGTAGCGTGAAGCTCAATTCAGCAGCTCTGAATGCTTTTGTTAAGGTCATGAAGATGGTAAACCACATTGGACTCTGAGGTCGGACCTTTACAGGTAAAACCACTTCAAGTCAGAGTAGACCTGAGTCTACCCCAGAACTGGAGCCTTACAACTGGTTCCAGTTTAATATCATACCCAGGACACCACGTTTTTAGGGGACTTACTCCTCTGCAGGGAATATACTGATGATGGAGTGAGACTCTGTTCTAAAACACTAAAGATGAAATTTTGGGTCAAGATGGGGTAGAAACATAAGCCCATTCTGCTGAGGATGTAAAATATACCAACTGCATCTTTGCAGAAGAGTAAGACCCTACTCAATGAGTGTCCTCATATGACACTAAACCATTTGATGGTGAGGCTCCAGCTATCATTACTCCTAGGTCCACTCAGACTTGTTAGGATCCAACCTATGGGTCAACTAGAACTATTTAATTATTCACTATACATGAAACAATTTAACTGTATACAAACAAATGATTAATACAAAATAAAATAATTAGTATTAGATAACAATGCTTGAAAACCATTTAAATGTGAGCAAAAAAATGAGCTTTGGCTTGTTTAAAAAATGTTACCTATAAACTATTTGTTTATAAATCATATATTTAATATATATATCTATAAACAGGATATGGCATTAAATAATCTACAAGGGATGATATGCCTATATATATATATAAACAGGATTTGGCATTAAAAAACCTACAAGAATTGGTACGCCATAAAACATAACCAACCATTTAAGATAGATACATGTATTAGTGAACTAATTTTATAAAAAAAATTAAGAAATCTATCATTTAAATTCTCATTAGATTTGGAGATATACAAATATATGTATTTACCCAACCCCTCCACCATCACCAGTATATGAAACAAGGTTAATTTTCAAGTGGAGTAAAGCTGGTTTGAATTCAGAGTTTTCCTTTTAGACAGGTTACTAACCAAGGCATAGTCTGCCCTACTATTTACCTATTGTTGGGGAAAGAACAGATGGATTCATGCCTTTCCAAAGGGCATTAGTGCAAAATAAAATGTACACACCCTGTAATGTAAATAAAAAAAGACAACTTAGATCCAATTCAAAATGGAATTTTCCTCTAAGAAAGAACAAATAGACGACAAATAAACAAAAAACAACAAATAATGTTTTAACGGTGAGTAACCATGAGATAAGGGCTAACATACGGGACTGCAATATTGTAGTAAGCAAGTGAACTTTAGTTATGCTATTATGTTCACTTATCCCCCTCCCCAAGCCACAGATTAAATAGTACCACTACTGTCTTTCTACAAGGATAGCTTAGGCATTAAATAACTCATGAAGGTTGATATGCCATTAAACAAAGAAACCAAACCTATTTGTTTTAAAGATTATATCATCCAAATCTCATGTGCTATACACTCTTGAAGCCTCAACCTCTACAGTAGTCACCTAATCATTACTTTAATTTTATAACAAATAAAATCTTAAAGTTTGTCAGTTGTTTGCATGCTACATTTAAAGACGTGAGCCGTCAGCTATTCCCAGAGGAAGTAATCACAAGATTTGGTAAGTGAGCTGTTACAAACACACAAATGTTCATCATATGTCATGATTGAAAGAGCATGGCTACAACCACTTAAAGACATATCTTCAACATGCTCACGATTACTAGCACATATGCAGCGGTCATTTTAAATTCAAATCTTTCTGTTATGTAAACTTATAAACAGAAACATTCATAGAACATAAAGCTATAATCAAACTCAAAACAATCTTGACAACCTTTGCCTCTGCAGCAGTTATCAATTAGAATGACAGTATGATTGATTTTAATGCTATGCCAACCAGTCTTGGGTTATTTTATGCCTAGAGTTTAGGAAATCATTTTCATTGTATATTTACATTTTGCGTGTAGCAGTTTAAGATTTTTTTGCACACAGTTATACGATATGAAGTATTCCTATTTGATACAAATAATTTACACACAATTGAATGGTTCAAATATTCCTAGCTAATATCAATAATCATATGGTTTCAAGTTATTATTTCTATTTAATGATAGTTATTTGTTTGCAAACAGTTACATGGTTTCAAGTAACTAATAATAATCCATATAAATAATTATAGCTTCAGGTAACTATTCTTAATACAAATAATTTACAGTTATCTGACATTAGATATTCCTGTTACACAGAATTTTTAACGGACCTATTTGACCCATAGATGGAATCCAAACCGGTACTACCACTCTGAGACAGAGTGGACCTGGGAGTAATAGCAATAAAGAGGTATTCCACAGATTTCTAGAAGAATAGCCTCATCATTTGATATAGTCTAGTGTCATATCCAGGCTACCCCTTTTTTTTGGCGGGAGGAGATGTCTTAACTCTCTACAGAGAATACTGTCAATTTATTCTAAGCTCTGCCAACAGGGATATGACAGTCTGAGTAGCTGTGATAAAAGCAACAAAAATCAAGAAAAAAAAAATAATGCAAAAATTAATAATGGTTCACAATGTTTCACGTAATAATAAAATTCAAGATCGTATTACAGCTGTTAAAGAGATCAGAAAAAAAAATGCTTTTTTTTGTGTTAACAGACGAACAGACATCACATTTTTGTGATTATGTATTTAAAGAATTGATAAAGATGTAAAAATAAAAAGTCAAATTAAATTCTTGATATTTATGTTCTTAAATAATTGGTTAACATCACTGGGAAAATCTCCAAGAGATTCCAAGAATTTTCCCCTCAAACTAATCACGTCATTTTGCACTCTAAGAAGATTTCTCTGACAGATCAGAACTTTTTTTTTTGTTCTTTTCAACAGCAGAAATAAATGCCAGTAAGAATAAATGAACAAATATGGCACACTGATTCTTCAATATTGGTCATGTAGGGCTAAACAAGGATTTTAATATATTTTCCTAGTTTGAATTTTGAATGTGATTTTATCACGTATTGACTTATCTGTATTGAGAATCTAGTGCCAAATAAGGATTTTTTAGGGGATATTCACAGTTCCAGCTTTGAATATGTTGACAAATCATCATGCTTTAAGCGTTGCCATAAGTTGTACCTTAAAAAGCAACAGATTGGTTTATCTAGTGGTATACATGCATGTATTAATTTTTAATTAAGTCAAGAATATTGTGTGACATGTTTGTTTTGTTACAAACCAACAGATACTAGATTCTTGGTAACTGATGTACTTAATGTATCTAAGTAACAAAAATATTCTATATTGCTACTGACAGTATACACTTTCATCCAACATGATGGTATACACTGGCTTTAATGTTTGATACATCAGAAACATTATATGACCTAATTTGATATTTAAAACTAAAGTTTCACTGAAATTTAAAGACAACATCTTGAATATGACCAATGATGGGGATAAGAAAATTTTGTTGAGAAAATTCTGGATAATTTTTGTATAAAATTGAACCAAAATGACAAAAGAATAAAATTACCAAAAAACTTTTTAAAAAATATGGCATTTAGTTTTTAAAGAAATATAAAACAATGCCTGCTTATATAAGAAATTCAAATAAGAAATGTTTTTGCATTTAAAAAAAAAGTGCTTGATGCTTTTATGGCAGAACAGGTAAAAAACTAAAAATATTCGAATTATGAACTTTTGAAGTCCATTATCCAAAGTTTCTTTCATGGACCTATTCATTTTAAAATATATACTCTTTCATTGGATCAACAAAAAAATTATAAGTTGGAAGAGAAAAAGAAGACAATATAAAACATTAATGTTTCCCTAAAAGGATAAAGTCATCAGAATATGAAATTTTATTTTCCAAAAATGAAAGTTTACACATAGAAAAGGCAAAAGAAATGTGTTAATTTTCATTTCTTTTTTTTTAGAATAAAGAAAAATCCTGCAGTACACAGAGAAAAAAAAGCTCCTGCTCATTTTATATATATATATATATATATATATATATATATATATACACATACATACACACACACACACATTATATATATATATATATATATATATATATATGCATGCACACACATAATTTGTAAATAATTCTTAACATCAATAAATTGGACATATCCTTTATCTTACTCATTCTAATTGCTTTTTATTGCAATTTACGAGGGCTATCTCTCTCTCTCCCTTCTTCATTTTCCCTTTATCTGTGAGCACATCTTTATCTCTTTCAATGTGTTTTTCTTTCTGTCTCAGGTTTTTATATTTAAATCTATTCATATATTTGACTGTATTCCTATCTCTCTCTTTTACAGTGTTTATATCTCTCATATATATATATATATGTGTGTGTGTGTGTATTTAGGTAGCAGTCTTTCATTTAAGCATGTTTGATTAAATAATAAAGACACATTTTGTCTATATAATTTTATTAAGATCCTTTCAAGTTTCCTGAGAAATGTCTTGATTTCAGGTTGGAATAAGTGGATGAATTTACCAAAATTGTCCTGAGCGATTTCGGACCTTTCAAAGGCCAAAGAGTTTTTGAAAACACTCAGGACAATTTTGGTAAATTCATCCACCAATTCCAACCTGAAATCAAGACACTTATCAGGAAACTTGAAAGGATCTTAAGATCATATAGACAAAATGTGTCTTTATTATTTAATCAAACATTATATATAAAGTTATTCGTAATTTTCCTTTTGTTCCTATCTCTCTCATACACAGTATATTTGCATCTATCCATTTCTTACCTCCCAGTTTTAACAGTTCATGCTACAACAATGAAAACAAAAATAAGGAATAATCACTCAGTGAGACTCAAAATCACATACTTCTACCTTGGGGAAGCAAATGAAAACATTAATGGTATTACACAAGTCCAAAAATAACTGATAAAGTCACTAAATACTACAAGTCTAATTAGTTGGCACTTTATTTCCTTTTATTGCTTCATTTTTTTTTTAAACGCTAAAAATGTTGAGAGAATTTTTTTTTTAGCTCTGTCAATCCTAATTATTGTTAATATCAATCATTAATCACTAGAAGTATGGAGCACTCAATGAGAATCAAATTGCCTAGTACTAATCCAATGATGTATACAAGAAAAAAGAAGAATGATATCTGATTCTAAATGCATACTAATTTTTAAAATGTGAAGACATCTTTTTACATTTTGGTACAAGGCAAGAAGTAAAGGATACTAAGTGAAAATCAAACTTAACTGATCCAAGTGAGAGTTCCCATAGCATTGTAGTAAGCAAGTTCAAACTCCAGTCAAGCAATTAGACTTTTGGACAAATATCCTTGGGAAAGGTAAGCCCTTTATCCCCATCAGTTATGGTTTGGTTTGGTTTCTTTTGTTTAATGGCATATCAAATTTCATGGGTTATTTAATGCCAAAGCTATCCTTCTGGCAAAACAGCAGCAATGTAATTTAGCCCATAGCTGGGAGGATAAGGGAGTTCATACCTTTCCCAAGGGTATTTCCCTAAAAGTGAAGGTAATAGCATGACTGGAGTTCAAACTCGCTTACTATGATTCCACAGTCCAGCACTTTAACCATTACACCACAAAGACATGCCTCACCAGCTACAGGTAAGATAGTACCAAGATTGTTCTTCTATAAAGATGGCTTTGGCATTAAATAACCCATTAAGTTTGATATGCCATTCAACAAAGAAACTAAACTATATACTGGTCCAATGATAGACACAAGGAAAAATAGGAGGAGTGCCCATGGTATAATGGCTTTTGGGAGTTTGAACTCCAGTCACACAATGTTCATTTTCAGACTAATACTCTTGGGGAAAATATGAACCCCTTCATCTCCACCAGTTATAGGTTAAATAGTACCAAGACCATTCTTCTCTAAGGATGGCTTTGGTATTAAATAACACACAAAGGTTGATATACCATTAAAAAAAAAGAAACCAAATCATCTACTGGTCCAATGATATACACAAGGAAAAATAAAACTGATATCTTTGATTCTAAATGCATACTAATTTAAAGAAAAGAAAGACTTTTTTTTAACCGATATCTGATTCATGTCTCTTTCCTCATCCAGATATCATTACAAAATACTATTCATCAAATCTCCAGCCTTCAAGGCTGCAATCAGAATATACTGGGTTTCTGTACCCAAAGTCTACTCAAGATGTAAGAGGTTGGTTATGGTTTCATCGCCACTCAAAGCACAGGATTTTTTTCTCTTGTCATTATGTCAGCTAGTATACCTGTGCTGTCAAAAATGACAGAATAGTCAATATTGTTTTTGGCAATACAAATGAGATTTCCCTAATGACCCCTTAATGGCTTGGACAGGCCCTGTATGTAACTTGGCCATATTCTAGTCTTCAGGTAGAAGATCACAGCAAAAGATAAAAACAAGACATGCCTGGTCTGAAGGATTCTGATCCCAAGGTAGTAACTATACATATATATATAGCCATTACCCCAAAGTCCACTCTGAAACAGAATAGTAGTACCTGCCAGTTATTATCTATGAGTCAACTAGATCTATTTCAGATAATGTTTAAAGTCATTTCATAGTAGACTAATAAATTAGTTCTTAAAACATTGATATTGCAATGACATATCAAATGTTTAACTGTTTGAAATGATAGCAGATTATGAATGTTAGATAGTCACAATTTCAAATACTCCTCTGTACAAACAAATTATTAAATAGAAATAGTTACTTGAAACCATATAACTTAGCAATTAATTTGTATTAAGAATATATACTTGAAGCTATAAATGTTTACAAAAGATTATTATTATCAGTATTAGTTACTTGAAACAATATAAGTACTTACTGAAAAGAGAAATGATTAACTTCTGTGTAAAATAATCAATAAGAATTGACATGTGAAACCAACCAATCTTCAGCTTTTAATTTTAGTTAAATCATTATTTAAAGAGATGAAGGGTAATCTAAATAAAAATCATCAATAATAATGATTGCCAAAACAAGTAGAATTAGGAAAATGAAGGAAAATACAAGCAAAATTTATCAATAATAATGATTGACAAAGGAAGTGGAATTAGAAAGATGAAAGATAATCCAAATAAAAATTATTAATGATAATGATTGACAAAGTAAGTAGAATTAGGAAGATGAAAGATAATCCAAATAAAAATTATTAATAATAATGATTGACAAAGTAAGAATTAGGAAGATGAAAGATAATCCAAATAAAAATTATTAATAATAATGATTGACAAAGTAAGTAGAATTAGGAAGATGAAAGAATCCAAATAAAATAGAATTAGGAAGATGTCTATATTTCTAAGATGTCATGTTATTATCTTCTATACGTTGCAGACTGCTTGACTCATCTTGGTTACAATACTTATGTTTCGGCTGCTATACTCTCCAGCCTTCTTTTGTACTTGGTAAACTTCCATGAATTCTGAACTTAACCCTTTATTCTAATCACAGGGGTAGACTGTTCTCATTCTGCCAGACATGGCTTTTTTACTGAGTGCGACAAAAGGCATATGAAGAAGCCTAAAGAGTACAGCAGTCAAAACGCTCCAAGTATAGCAACCAAAATGAGTATAGCAGTCTGCAATGTATGGAGAACAATAATCAAAATTATTAATAATGATTGAAAAAGCAAGTAGAATTAGGAAGATGAAGGATAATACGAGTCAAAATTACCAATTATAATTACTGAAAAAGCTTCATCTAAAAAAAAAAATAAACAATCTAATTTTGGACAGGCATTATGCTAGTTGAGTGTATAAAGAAAGCTATGCTCAATAAATATTAATGAGTTGACATTATGAAGCTTCTGAGTTGTAATTAATCAATATTATATCTTGTCCAATGAGTGATGACTAAGAGCTGAAAAAAAGTTTTACATGCTATATACATATATGTATACAAACATATCTATATAAAGAATCTGGTAAAATGATCTTCCTGGACTTAAAATTGTTGATGCACATGTGCAACTAGGTTTGAACAGCAAAAGTCATGCTATTTTAGTTGCCATCAAGATGTGGAATGGTGAACATTAAGTTTGTAATTAAAACTTATTTTTAAAATGGGGATTATCACTACAATGCAATGGTTATTTAGAAACATCCCCCTATGATTACTTCTCTGAGGAAACCTGAAGATTCAAGTCTTTAAACAGGCTGCAAACAAAAGACAAACTGAAAGATTTTATTTGTTTTGAAATTGCAGCAATACCAGAGGTGATAAATAGGTGACCACTGTAGAACTTGAGGCTGAGGCTTCAAGAGTGTATAGCTCATGAGGGCAAAAATTTGAATATCTTTAAAAAAAAAAAAAAAAAAAAAAATGACAATATAAAGAGCTAACATGCATGTATTTACACACATACACATGCAGAGTGTATCATATCAACACACATACATAAGCAGCAGCAACAGTAGCTGTACTGTGCCGCAACATCCCACTCACTTGATACTGAAATAGAAGAGTGCTAAAAATTAGTCCCTTTTTCACTCCTAACCAACTTAGCAGAATGACAGGTAAGCAAGGAGCTCTGCTGAAACTTTCACAAATAAGCAATGGACCTTTTCAAAGCAAACTCCCGCAAAGATACAAAAGCTTTCTAAACTAAATTTCTCCATGAAAAACAACTTCATACATTCACAATAACAAACAAAAAATTGTGTTCTTTCTTATATTAAAGTCAAATTTTAGATTAGGATTTATGTAGCCTTTCTTATTAACATTCTAAATCCAAGATATCATTCTGCTAGATCCTATATATAAGTAGTAAAACCTACAGAGTCAGAACAATCTACCAAGGTGAAATCTAGATAAATTGGTTTGACCATTGGCTTTACTACTTTAAATTCACTCTACTTAGTGTATCAAGCACTTTTTAAGTTTACCTTAGTTGACTCTGCCAGTGTTTTTTCTTTTGGCTTGGCATTGCAGCACTTTTTGATTATTTTCAAATAGTAAGGGGGGCCATAAGTCTTCTTTTTTTATTGAATTTTTTTTTTATCCAGATATCAATTTGTGTAATTTCTATTTGCAAATTGTATCATTTGGGTTCTTTTCACACCATCAGAATCTTATAGGTTAATTATATATATATATATATATATATAGAGAGAGAGAGAGAGAGAGAGATAGATATATATATATACACACATATAATACACAAGAGCCATTCAATAAATTAGGGGGATCTTTTTCAAAAAAGCAAAATAAATTTGTTTTTCAGAATTTTTTCCCATAAATGTAAAGTCTGCATTATTTGGAATTGGTTTATAGCAACTCTTATTTTAAAAGTAAAATCTTGCTAAAATATTTGTTTTGAGGTTTTTAAAAATGGCAACAAATCAAATAATATGCTCCAGGCTTGAACAGAGTTCTGTCATCTAATTTTGGATGGCTGAGAAGTGCAAACCATGTGAAATTTTCAGAAGAACATGTGATGTGTACAGAGAAATATGTTTGAGTAAAAAAAAAAATAAATAAATAAAAATGTTTACAAATGAACTAAACATGGTTTGCTATTATAAGTCTGAGCAGAAAAGGCCGTTCATGTAGTGAAAACAGACTCTCAGGTAAAGAAAAAGTTCCAGGTAAAATGGTCAGTAAAGAAAGTCTTGCTGAAAGTGTCGAAAGGACACATCACTTGATTTCTTTGAAAAGATGCAACTGTAAACAGTGCTTCCTATTGCCAACTCCAGGGGCAAAATTCACCTTATTTATTGAATGATCTGCATATATATATATATATATATATATATATATATATATATATATATATATATATGTGTGTGTGTGTGTGTGTGCATACTCCGAGGAAAATTGTCCAGGATTTAGACTTTTCTGTAGTAATTCAAGGTGATGTCTGTCTGTCTGTCTGATTTGGTTTTATGGCATAACAAGTTTTGTAGGTTATTTAATGCCAAATCCTATTTACACATATTTTAGATATATACATGATTTGGTTTAGTTGGGTTTTATGGCATATCAACCATTGTAGGTTATTTAATGCCAAATCTTGGTGTATATATATATACGTTAAGAATGTTATCAAGAAATTGTGTTTATAAATCATATATATATATATATATATATATATATATATGATTTATAAACACAATTTCTTAACATTTTTTGTACACAGTTAAATGGTTTCAAGTATTGCAATGTAACAGTAACAATTTAACCTCAGACATTGTTTTGCACACATTTAAATAGATATACATAGATTAATTTCTCCATAATTTCATTTTTAAATGAGTTTGAACTTATTTGTTTGCACACTGGTATTGCTATTGTTTCTACTCAGTTAAATGATTTCAATTATTGCTATATAACACTATTCAATATGAATCTTTTTTTTTGCACGCAGTAAAGTGGTTCCAAATATTGTTATGCATCACAAACAATTCAATCACACATCAGTCATTTGTTTACACTCAGTTACAGAATCAAACAGTTTTATTTCAAGCAATTCAATTTAGCATAAGTCATTTGATTGCACTCAGTTAAATTGTCAAACAGTTCTATTCAACCCATACATAGGACCCTATCAGGTGCTACTACTCCAGACCAAAAGGGACTTGCAAGTGATGACAATGAAGGGGTACTCTGCATTCCTCAAAGCTCCAGTATTACTGGAGCCTCACCATCAGATTGTTTAGTGTCATATCCAGGACACTTATTGAGTGTGGTGGGTTCTTACCCTTCTACAAAGATACAGTCGATTTATTCTACAGCCCCAGCCAACTGAGCTAGGTTTTTCTGGATCTAAGTGCTCCCTAAAACTGTCTCCAAAACAACCACCACTTCTTGTCTCAAGCAAGTATTTCTCAAACCTATTTACCATAGGTAGGATGTGACACAAGGTCATATTAAAAATAGCTTGGCTCAGTCCACATTCCTTCAAATGGGAATCACTTCAAGCACCAGGTAATGAAACTGACCCTTTTTCTTTTAGACTAGGGAAAGTTGACAGCTGAGGGGAAAACTTCCTGAAGACAAGTTTTTCAATGTATCATGAGTTTCTAAAAGATCTGCTATAAAACATGAGAAATGTAACAATCGTTTTCCACATAGGTTAAGCTAATTTGCATATTTTATTTTAAAACTCGCCTATTTGAAAAATAAAAATAAAAAATAAATAAACAGATTGATAATGAAGCAATTGTTTTGTTGATAGCTTTTATAATTATTCTCAGCTGTGATCATGTTATCAATGTTGGCCATCTTGCAAACAGGCAATATTGGCCTGATTATTTTTTTATTAGGTGTATGTTATGTATTCACCAAACTGTAAAATAGAAGTTTTAATTATATATATATATATTACAATAACAACCTCATCCTAATTATATTGCCATGACAACCCCATAGACTAATAGAACATTGGCCAATATTTTCCTAAGATTAAAAAATGTTTTTCCAAATCATTATTTGATAAAGCATTTACAAAGTGAAATGTCATCAATATATAAAAACTAAACCAAATTTGTTTTTACATTTTTTCTAAAACAGAAATTAACAATGATTTATCACAGAATGTATTTATGTTTATATAAAGTTCATTTAAAAAGGGAAAATTTTCCATGAGGGTCATTTAATGCATTCAATAAATAGAATGTTTTTGAAAAAGAAATTTTCTTTTCAGAATTTTTTTCCATGAATGTAAACTCTGTATTGTCAGGGATTGATTTATTAAAAAATTATTTTACCCTCACTAAAATATTTGTTTTGGGGGATATTCAAAATAGTGGCTAATCAATTCTCCAGGCTTGAACAGAGGTCTGTCATCAAATTTGGGGTAGCTGAGAAGTGCAAACCATGTGAAATTTACAGCAGAATGTGTGATGTGTACAGAGAAACATGTTTTAATCAATAAAATGTTTACAAATAGGCTAAATTTGCCACAACAATTTTATGTCAAAAAGATAGTCCATTATATATATCTTAAGATACATACAGAATTTTAGTATTGCTTTTCAAAGCATATTAATTTATTTAAAATTGGTAAAATATTTTAAAAACATTTAAAATATTTTAAAATCCTGAAAAATAAAAGAAAATGAAAAAGAAAAAAGGGACCCTTTTTCTCGATCATGGCTCCTAAGAGAATTGTAACCGTGATACAAGAGTTAATATATGAGGAATCTAAATTTTGCAAAGTGAACGAAGAAAAACAAGAAAGAGGGATAGAGATATAAAAAAAAAATTATTTAAGCCAACTCTGATGGCTTAGGGTAATTCTTTTTTTTTTTTTACATATCTTCTTCAAATCAAACATTTCAGAACGTCTACTGATATTTGCTAAATTTGGTTCAGCTCAAAGAGAAATGGAGTAAGGGTGCCTACCTTGAAAATCTCCATTCAGAATACAGGTGGGCCGGAATACTAGGTTAGGTTATTTGGATTAATGGCATATCAACCCTTGATGGTTATTCAATGCAAAATCCTATTTATACATATGATTTTTAAGTGAACAGTTTGTAGGTAACATTTATTTGCACACAGTTAAGTGACTTCAAGTATTGCTATCTAATATTAATAATTCTATTTGCCACAGTTAAATGGTTTCAAGTGAATGATTAAACAGTTCTATTTGACCTAAGTTGGGACCCTAACAGGTACCATCACTCCAGGTCAGAGTGGACCCTGAAATAATTGTAATGAAGGGGTGGTCCACATTTCCCAAAGCTCTAGGATTGGAGTCTCACCATCAGATGAAGTTTCATATCATATCCAGGATATTCATTGAGATGGTCTTAACTTTGTGCAGAGATGCAGTAAACGTATCCTACTGTCCCAGCTGACTCAGTTCCTGAATAGGATTAGGAAATACTAGACTATATTAAATAGGAGGAACATAACACACAAACGAAGGAGAATCTTTTTATTGATACCATGTTGGTTTGGTTTGGTTTATATCATGTTGGGTTATTTAATTGAAGCTCTGTAACCAAAAATATGATTAGCTTGTTTTAGTTTTTATCTAATGGCATATCAACCTTTGCAAGTTATTTAATGCCAAAGACATCCTAAGTAAAAGTAAAGTTGGCGACTGTAGTTGAGAGTAACCCGAAGGCTCCCTTTTCAATAGCTGCTACACTGAGGTGTAGTGGAGGGCACTACTTTCCCCTGGATTGCTCCACTTTACCCTTGATATGTACCTTATAATACTGATTATTAAGCAAGGAGGTATCAAGTACCATTTTTTTTAAGTTTTTGGTATGACTTTACCTGGGATTGAACCCAGGTCTCCCAGACCATTGGCAAACATTCTATCCACTAGGCCAATGAGCTGGTTTTTCCAAAGTTATTAGTCTGAAAATGAACATAAAAGTGTAACTGGAGTTCGAACTCACTTATTACGATTTTGCATTCCAGCCCACAAACCAGGAAGCCACAAGGAGGGGGTCCTTGTGGCCTATTGGTTAAATGTACTGGATTCTAAAAAATATGAATAAGTAAATGTCCAAAAATAATTAAACAACTAAGCAAGATTTTATATTTTCAAACCAAACTTTAATTTTGTCTTGGTTAGAGAGTTTGGTCTGGTTTATTTGTTTAATGGCATATCAACTCCTTATGGGTTATTTAATACTGAAATTGGATTCTTTATAAATGTTTTGATTACACTTCTAACTATATTTTCAATGATCCATTGTACTTTCTTTTTTTTTTAATTTGTTTATAATATTCATTTGTTTGTGCAGTTACGCGATATCAAGTATTTCTATTTAATACTAATAATTTATACACAATCACATGGTTTCCAGTAACTATTCCTATTGGATAATCATTTATTTGAACACAGTTTAATGTTTTCAAGTATTCCTTTCTAAAGCTGATGGTTTGCAAGCAAATTTTATTCTTTCATGCAACTAATAATAATACTCAGTAAACAACCATAACTTCCAGGAATTATTCTTAATACAAATAATTTACATACAGTTTTATAGTATCAAGCATTTCTATCTAATACAAATAATTTTTAAACAGATCTACTTGGCCTATAGATGAGACCCTAACAGGTCCGAGTGGACCAGGGAATAATGAAGGTAAATTGATTTTAACAACAAGTCAACACTTCTCGGGTTATTTTATGCCTAGCAGTTAGGAAATTGCATTCATTGTACATTCATATTTAAATTTTTTTCAGTAGTTGTTTGTTAAGAGTTTTTTTTTTTTTTGTTTTTTTATGGGGGTGCACACAAGTCCTATTGAATACAAATAATTCTCAAACAGATGTATTTTATCCATAGTTAGCACCCTAAAAGGTACAAACACTCCAGGTCAGAGTAGACCAGGAAGTAATGGCAATGAGGGGGATACTCCATACACCCAAGAGTTATGGAATAAGAGCCTCACCACTGAATATTGTTTAATATATTCTCCAGAATACTCAGCTTAAAAAAAATGGGTTACATCTTGCATGTGAAATGGAATTGGTTAAATATATACTTTAAGAAGGCAGTCATAAATGTTTTAGCAATATAGAGGGAAGGAAAATTAACTGCCTATTTTAAAATCTATTTCTAGTAAAAACTATAATCAAGAAATAAATAAGAATTCTAAAATAGGGAGTTACTTTTCAATCATCCTGTATATTCAAGAGTCATCAGTTGATCACAGTAACGCATAGTCGGTCATATTGACACTTTCCGCCAGAAGTCATTAATATCAATAACCCCTTTTAATATACATTAAATTTATTATTTATTCCACAAGGAAATTATCCCTTGCCATTCTTTTGGCTAGAATAGAAATGCATCTTATACATTTAAAAATTAATTATTTTTGATTAATTCAATATTTAATTCTTCTATGTTTATTTCTAAAAACAAATAATTTCCTACTGCTATTTTGTGAGAAAAAGACTTTCCTTTTTCTCTCACCAACCTTTTCAGGCCAACAAATATAAACTTTTTTTTTTCCCCCAGCCTAAAATAAACTGATACTAAACTCCTTTATGATTTTTTTCATCCCCCGACGCCAACTTGTTTCAATAATCAAAAAAAGTGGAAGGAGGGACAAAAATGGTACCAAAAGCAATTCTTCATTTCTGTCACTAATTAGGGGTTATTAGTCACTGGAACAATGATATATAGACATTGGTATATAAGAATTGGCACTTATCATGACAAAAAAATAAAATAAAAAGACAAAAATCTTAAATTTGTGTAATTTAGAAAGAATTGTAGTTAAGTAATATATACTAGTTGAAAACCCACCCTACAATCAAGATTTTCAGTTTCTAAAAAAAATATGATTGATTTTAATGGCATGTTAACCTATCTAGGATTATTTTATTTGCATTAATCATAAGTCCCTTTTTTACAGACTATAGCAAATAAATTTCTTTATAAGTGTGACACTATTGATGCCAGAATACAGACTTAGCTCTATGTATGTGCCCATGTGTGGACACATGGGTAGGCGTGACTACATGTATGTGTGTATGCATATATATGCGGGTGTATACACATGTATACTTGTGAATTGACCATGGGTATGTGTATATACCCATATAGGGGCTCAGATATATTTCCATGCGAACCATTAATTCAGTCGTACCACTATAAAGTACAGATGGTCAGATAAGTGGGCTGTGACTTAAGAATTTTTATTGTCACATCATTAGAGCCTGGTGGAGATATAGAATCTGACTGTATTTTTATGTCCAGTATATGGGTGACTGAAAATAGGAATGTTCAGCTCTGCATATATAAATAAATAAAAGGGTCAGTCGGGGGAAAAACAGTACAATCAGAAAAACAAGTCAGAAGGTACACAGATACAGAGTAGAGAGGATCACAAACACAGAGGACCAGAGAGTCATGGGTGGGTGATGTCAGTCCTGAAAATTTAGCAGTCAGCTTTAGTTTTTTGAGTTAAAGGAATTTTCACCAGCAAAATGAAGACTCAACAAACTGTCTATTTGCCAAATGTCACACACAAACATCCTCCTCTTTTTAAACGATATTTATCCAGCTTTTTGTTTTTGTCTCGTTTTTCCTTTGTGGACTGCCTCAGACTCATTGCATTTCAACTCAACCTGCTGAGAAAGACAACACAACAGGGGTCAGATGATAATGCAGTCAGAGATGCATGACTCAAGGACGTATTCCCACATCATTAAGTCAATAAAAGAGTTCAGCTGGTACAATGTAACCCATTACTATCTACCACATTTTCATATGGTTGATGACTACACTGGCTCCTTTGTCAAGTTTACCTATTGAGATCTTTAAAACCATCAAGTGCAGACTTGTATTGCCTTGTTAAAAGACCAATTAAAATTGCACACCTCCATTTCAGAATGGGTTATCCCAATAGTTTTTCATAAAAAAACAACTGAAAAAATATCAAAAAGATAAGACTTTTTCATTTCTTTTAAGTAGTAAATTTGAAAAATGTTATAAACTAAAAGTTGAAAAAAAAATCTGAATATGAGTACAGTTTTAAAAAAATCATACATAATAGTAGTAATCCTAGTCAAGTAAGAACATTAAGTTTATAAGTCCAAAAAATTCACTCTAAACTATCCAGCAGGATACGTAGCATAATGGTCATAGGCTTTGGTTCCCTAAGCTTCTAAGGAGCTAATAATCTGAAGGTTGCAGGTTCAATCCAGACTGCAGGCGAGTAACAATACAGGAATACTTAACACTTTTACCCGGTTATGGCTAACAGAATCAGAACAGGCGACCCCTGTGGATTCAATAAAGTTTGAAGTTCCATGTAGGTTCCCAAATTCAACAAACACCTGAAGAAGGTCAGAAGACATATTGGCCAAAACGTTGTGGAAATAACAATAAAGATGAAGACAATAATCTGAAAACCCTTAATGATAAAAGTTTAAACTTGGTTTCATCCACTGAACTCTCCTACCTTCTTCAGGTGTCTAACAATGGTAACTTTTAGGGAATTCTGAACATAACCCCTTATTTAATCCACAAGGTTAGACTATTCCACTGCTGCTGCAAGTCTGGAGCTCAATCTTTGGGCCCAGGTTCAATTGAAAGAAAACTGACATTATCAAAATAAGTTAAGAAAATGAATTAACTAATGCAAACACATCAAAATGAAAATAGTCTCTACTCTAAGGAAAGGATATAAGCGTTTGAGTTCAAAATTCCCTGAATGTTACAGTTTACAACAAAGACACTTATGGAAGGCTGGAGAGTGCAACAGCTGAAACATTATGAATATAATTTTATTTAATTGCATATCAACCTTTGTAGGCTATTTAATGCTAAATCATGTTTTTTTTTCTTAGAATATGTGATTTATAAGCAAATAGTTTGGTTGCAATAATATGGACCTAATCATATAGAAGCTAGGGTTTGACATGACAAGCCAGCTGGCTAGATCAAACCTCTCCAACTGCCCATCTAGCTCAAGTAAAGACTAAAGTGAAGTGTCACAGGCTGTGTGATCACTTGGCATCCAGGTACAGTCTTCAAGCATTACAGGTCACCATTCATGGCCAACACGTAGCCCCATGGGCAGAAGCAAGGTCTTACCCCTCTGAAAGTATACACAGCCGACGGAACAGATTGTGAGTATGATAAACAAAATGAGGACAACAGTCCATGACGTGTAAATAATAGCCAGAAATTGTCTACGTCTTTTATACAGATAAGGTGCATTTAATCTTCATTATTCATCTTCTAGATTTAAGTAGCTGTGTCTTCTGTTTTAACATTAGAAACACTGTCATGTTGTAAGTAACTTAAAGTTTCTTTATGTTGTGGCTATGATATCAGTGACTGAAGGTTGTCTTTGTATATTTGCTGTATTTCAGTACCATAACTCACTGCTAACATTAAATGAGTGAGAGGAAACAACTGAAGACACTTGTAGCAGAGAAGATGTATTATAATTTAATATTTCCTTTCTATAACAATGCAAGAACAATTCACAACAAATCAACAAGAAAATTTTATTAACTGAGCACAATTTAACAGTAAGGATACAAAAAATGACATGAAATTCTAAAAGAGTGCATAAAGAGTTTATTCTAGAAAAATATCCTAATGTGGTTGAAAGAATCTTTTGCATAAGTATGGTATGGTTTGGTTTGGTTTTATGGCATATCAACCATTGTAGGTTATTTAATGCCAAATCCTATTTATACATATATATTAAATATATGATTTGTAAGCACATTTTGTTGATAACATTCTTAAATGAGCCTGAGCGATTCTTTGCACATAGTTAAATGGTTTCAAGTATTGCTATATAACAGTCACAATTTAACATAAGTCATTTGTTTGCACACAGTTTATTCTATTTGACCCATAAATAGAAACTTATCAAGTGCTACCACTCAGGTTAGAGTGAATCTGAGAGTAATGACAATGAAGGGGTACTTCACATTCCCCAAATCTCAAAGGCTGGAGCCTCACTATCAGATAGTTTAATGTCATATCTAGAGATGCAGTTTGTGTATTCTACAGTTGATGGGCCGATATTAGTATAGAGTCCATAATATACGTATGTTTAAAAGAGGTTAGAAATGTTGAATGAAGACTTAGACGTTTAAGAAATGCTATCATGTGCAACGCTATATGAGGTTCTTTAAGACAAAGTCCCTTGTCCATGCAGACAGGAAACAGTTCTATTTCAAAGCAGTGTCAAGATCAAAAAAGGGAAAATTAAAATCAATCAATCAATCAATCTGAATCTGGCACGGATTTGATCAACTTTACTTTTCATTTTAAGTTTACAGACCCAACCCCAATCAGGACCTCTCTTTGCCTTATGAAAACAAAAAGGGTGGGTGACAATCATTTCTGATCCACAATCCTGGCCAAAATAATTGAAAATACATTGCCCCAAAGAATGGCAAGAGAAACCCTCTGAAACAATCATTGAAACCTATCTTTCCAATGACCAGAAATCTTTCACCTAATCTGATGAGAAAGAGCCAAGAACACCAGACCTTTCAACTGCAATAACTACAAAAAGAAACCTGTCTTAAAACCACCATTAACAAACTCAGCAATGATGCCTAGAGTATTGGTATTCAGTTGTTTTATTATTTTGTAATTCTTACACCATTTTTTTTTATTCACTTAAACATTTTCCAATCATCCTAGAAATATCTTCCAAGAACAACACTTTAAAGCTGGTTTTCTCTAAAGGGTCCATATAGAACCTTTGGTGTGAATAAGATTTTGGCAGGGTGAATAATCTAATGCATAGACATCAAAATAAGAAACATCTACTCCAGAGAATTAAATAAAGGGTTCAGTTCAAAATTCCTGGAAGATTACCAATTACTAGAAAAGACACTTGTCAAAGAGTGGAGGGTACAGTAGCTGAAACATTGCAAATATAACAACCAAAATGAGAACAATCATCTGAGACATGTGAATAATAACCAGAAATTGCCTTTTCTACAGACATTTTATCTTTGTTATTTGTCTTCAGAATTTGAGTAAATGAGCCTGCCTCTTTTGACCAGGGTTTCTCAAAAGGGTCCATCTAAACCTGAGGAGGAAGAATGAATTTTGGCAGTGTGAATAAAAGCATAAGGATCGACAGAGGGTAAATTTACTAGTTTACATTTATAAATCATATTAGAACAAGAAAACAAAAATCACTGGATTATGCAGACTAGTTGCCAGATATTGTGTGTCTAGCATAATGCCCGATTGGGTGTGATGGCACAGTTGTTCAAATACAGGTGATGAATCAATGATCTAGACTAAAAAGATTTGGATCTTTTCAACATTAACACATATTTTCATAAAAGATAGCATTTAAAAACATTTAGATAAAGTATTTTATAAAAATCCTGAATTCTAAAAATACTCCTTTTTATAATAGGTTACAAAATGTCTTTAGAAAAAAAATTATTTCATTAGAATGAAAATATAGATTTAAAAAAAAAGAAAATAATTAAAAAAAACGTAAAATACAAGGCATTAAATATTAATTCTTATGCATGGTAACAGATTATTTTAGTGTTTAGAGTAGGTTTTATTTTTGTTTTGTTTTTTTACAAACAAGTCATTTAATTGAACAACTGATGCTGAAGTGGAAAATGCAAATTTAGACACCTTTCTTAAAAAAGAATTTATTAAAATGACTTTCAATCTTGAAGTGAAGTTTCTGTACACACTTAGAGAAAATGGATATTATTGGATGAATGAAAAACTGTAGCAAAATATCCCAAGCTTTGAGCAACTGTCGAGTCCATTTTTCTAGATTTTTCAAGTTTATATAAGGCGGAATCCAAGTTTAACCATGTGCATTATTTACTAAGTAAACAGAAAAAATACTTTGAAAAAAAAGAATATGCTGAGTTGCAGCTCAAATTTACTGACCAGCATCCTAATATTTGGGATTGCATAATCAATTTTCAACCTAATATTTGAAATTTCATTGTCCCCATTCCAAAAAAAAAAAAAAAAAAAAAAAAATTAAAGGCACATTTGCATTTATAGTTTACTGATTTTTTTAATGTAAATTATAACAAGCACTGGTAAATTAGTTATGTTTTGTAATTTAATATTCAACTAATTTTTGGCAGAGTGAATGAAAATTTAAATTTGGTTACAAGAAGTGCATCAAATAACAAGTTTGAGAAGCCCTGCATTAAAGAACTTAATTTTCTATTTTACATTTACAAACATATGGATATAATTGATAACCACTAACATTCAAAGAATATATCCACATCTTATAAAACCCAAAAAGGGTTTTTCTTTTAAAAAAGATATTAAAAAAAGCATTAAATTGTGCTTATCCAAAACAGCCCGCAGATGAAAACGTTTGTTTACAGTAATTCACTCCCTAAAAAAATATAGAGAATTTGATATCAACATTTACTATCCAGTAAGTTTCAACCATTCACTTCCTTTATTTTTAACTGAACAGTCAAGTTCCAAAATTATGTCTTCAACTAACTACAAATTCACCATCAGTCATGATTCTTTAGTTTCTTCCTCTTTAACTTCTAAGAAGGTGTCAAGCTATGACCAGTGGTCGATTTGTAATTTTGGTTCTTTAACTATTCGGTTAAGAAAAAAATATTGAAGCAGGGGACAGAAACTTACTCTTAACTGGATGGTGAATATAGCGTCTCATCAACCGAAAAAGACATCGACACACGACTGACGAAGGCATGGACAGCTATCGATAGGCTCTCGATCATATGGAAGTCGGATCTAACTGATAAAATGAAACGCAGTTTCTTCCAGGCTGCGGTTGTGTTGATACTGCTATATGGATGCACCACATGGACGCTAACGAAGCGGCTGGAGAGGAAACTAGACGGAAATTACACAAGAATGTTGAGAGCAGTATTAAACAAGTCCTGGCGACAACACCCCACGAGACTCCAACTATACGGACACTTGCCCCCCATCACAAAAACTATACAAGTCAGACGAACCAGACACGCGGGACACTGCTGGAGAAGCAAGGACGAGCTCATAAGCGATGTACTCCTGTGGACCCCCACATATGGATGTGCAAAAGTAGGACGACCAGCACGAACTTACATACAGCAACTATGTGAGGACACAGGATGTAACTCTGAAGACCTGCCGGAGGCGATGAATGATAGGGAGAAATGGCGAGAGAGGGTCAGGGATATCCGCGCTGGCGGCGCGACATGATGATGATGATATATATATACATACATACATACATACACACACAACTGTCATTTCTTTATAGAAGATAAAGCTCCCATAGTGACACATGACTTCTCAAGCCAAATTCACCCTTGCAAAGTCTGCTTCATATGTAACAAAAGAACCATTCTTGGCATTGACATTAACTTTTGTACACTTTGATATGCCTTCTCAGACCTGCGGCAAACCCACGTTGGCACAAATTATTTGTAGATTACTGTGGAAAATGGTTTGCTCTTATGAGATCTCATATGACTAACACGTCTGATAGTGGACAAACACCTTACTACAGATGTTACAAACACGTTGAAATATGTCTAGAACCAACGTTGAGTCCTGCTTCTAAAGTGATTGCTTTAACATAATGTTTGACTCTTTATTATTTATCATAGATCACTTTTTCCCTAATTTACCGATCTTCAGTCATCTGCTTCCTGTCTCCAAGATTTATTCTAAGTGCCCTAAAGTTGTTTTTGACAAAATCTTTAAAATGTTTTATAGGTTTATGTCTCAAACATTTATCATTGTACATTAAAATTATGTAAATTTTCATAGACGAGTTATTTTGGACAAGCACAAAAACTTAAAGGTTTTTAAAAAGCTTAAAAACAAAGTATCAAACAATTAAAGGAAAATGCTAAAAAAAAAGAAGAAAAAAAAAGTTCAGATCTACATTTTTTTTTGTGTTGTACTCATAAGCAAACCTACTGTGTTGGCAATACTTAGAATATACTGGCTGCATTCTCAGCAAGGCTGGCCTGGGTATGACAAATTGCATCTGATGGTGAGGCTCCGATTCTGGATATCTGGGGAGTGTGGACTAACTCTTTGATTGCCATTACTCCCAGGTCCACTATGACTCAGAATGGTTGAAAAATATTCATATTCCTTAGGAATACTTGATGCAACTATAGTCGAGGGCAACCTGACAGCTCCCTTTTCACTAGCTACCAAAATGAGGGGTAGGAGAGGGCGCAACTCCTTTCTCTGGATTGCTCCACTTTACCCTTGATACGTACCTTATAATGCTGAGTGTTAAGCAAGGAGGTACCATTTTTGAACTGAACCCTGGTCTCCCGGACCATTGGTGAACACTCTACCCTCTAGGCCAATGAGCAGAGTTACTTTAAGCTATAATAGTTAACTAAGGATTATTATTAATTACTTGAAAGCATATAAATATGTGCAAAAAATAACTCATTAAAATCGAAATGATCACTTAAAACCATATAAGTAATAGAAAGGAATACTATACAACCTATACAACTTGATGCAAGTTATTTTTATTGGTTTGGCTTGGTTGGGTTTTATAGCATATCAACCATTATAGGTAATTTGATATCAAATCCTGTTATATATATATATATATATATATATATGATTTGAAAACATTTTTAAACAAGCCAGAGCTCATTTTATTTGCACACAGTTAAATGATTGCTATATAACAATTTAACATCAGTCATTTCTTTGCACACACAGTTTGTTAGTAATTTCCTTTTTAAACGAGTTAAAAATAATTTATTTGCCCACTAGTATTGTGATTGTTTCTACAGTTAAATAGTTTCAATTATTGCAATCTAACACTAATAATTCTATTCAATGCAATTCATTAATTTGCACAGTCAAATGGTTCCAAGTATTGCAATTTAATACCAAAGGCACACAGTTAAAGAGTTTTAAGTATTGCTGTTTAATACATACTTCTATTCAACATTACTCATTTGTTTGCACACAGTTAAACTGTTCCAAGTATTGCCATACATTACTAACAATTCACTAAAATAGTTATTTGTTTACCCAGTTTAAATGTCAAACAGTTCTATTTGTAACAATTCGATTTAACCTAAGTCATTTGTTTACATAGTTTAAATGTCAAACAGTCCTGTTTGACCCATAGATAGGACCCTATCAGTTGCTACTACGCCGGGCCAGAGTGGACCTGAAAGCAAAAGCAATGAAGGGGTACTCCATATTCCCCAGAGCCTCATCATCATATGCCGGATACTCGTTGGGAGAGAGGATCTTACCCTTCTGCAGAGATGCAGACGATATATTTTATAACCCCAACCGACTAGGATATTATTATTTTATTGAATAGGAATACTTGATATATAGCAATGCAAAAGACTTAAGAAACAACTGCACACACACACACACACACACACACACACACACACACACACACAAACGTGTATGTATATGCGCGTAAGTAAATAATAGAACTATATCGGACAATATAGAGAAAAGTGATACACTAGGTAATCCGAGAAGAATTTAATGTGAAAGTCAGTCGACTCTAAAACGTTATGGTTCTAATGAACCATCATCAGGACTGGTAAGAATGATATCAAATCACCGATGGATGTTTATTAAGCATCCATCGGTGATTTTTTTTTAATAACAAAAAGGCTTTGGAAAATTTTTAAAAACTTTAAAAAAAAAGTTCTTAAAAAAAATTAAAAATTTTAGAAACTGTAAAATAAAGCCGAAAATTTCTTGAAGTGATTATAAAAGACCTTAAAGCGAAAATAAATAAAAATGAGGTAATAAATAAATCCTGATGAAAAAAGTCACAATGGAAAAACTAAACAGACTTTAAACACGAAGAGTTTTGTTTTTTCTTAAGTCTTTAAGAAAGAAAAAAAAGAAAAAGAGTACAAAAAATATATTAACCTTAAAAGAGGGTTTTAAAAATGTTGAAAGACTTACATGTCACGACAAATAAGCCGGTAATATTTTGACATTGATGGATAGCTCTTTTTTTAACAACTAAACACGATATTGTCCTTTTGTCAACAACAATCGGTCTGAAATTCGCGGAGCCAAATTTCTTTGTTTATCCTTTTTTAACTGATTGTTGTCATGTTTGTGGATTAAAAAAATGTGGGTAGGATTTTTTCAAACTAATCTCGTTTTAAACGAAAAAGCATTAAAATGTTATTATATTTATCAAAACAGATACACACACATTATCGGATTTTTTGCTTATGAAATCTGTTCCCATACAATGAATTCAAATTATTTGCAGTAATAAAAAAGATGAGTAATTTTAATCCAATTTGAGGACACCCCACCTCGCAAAAAAAAAAAGGATATTTTTTCATAGATACTTTAAAATCCTTTTTAACGTTTTTATTTCAATTAAACTGCTTCATCATCATCATCATCATTTTGCTGGTGGGTGGTCAACCCCACCCTATAAAGAAACAGTACTCACACAACGAACACCTGTCTTTTTTTCCCCTCTCTTTGTCTCTGGCAAAATAAAGGGCCATGCAACATAACAGAAAACTTCATTAGGTTTTCAATTCTTGTCTCGTATTATCGGCAATGTTTATTTCACACCCTTGACAACATTACCAAGTGTTCTCCTTGTCAATACAACGATTTTATTGACAACAATCCCAAATAAAATGAATTTGACGACAATCATTAATCAGATGATGAGTGCTAAAATTCGCCATCTACAATATTTCATTTGTCTACGTAAAATAGCGTAACTTGAATACGAAGAAAGGGAGCGAGTAAACGATTGTATGTTCCCCCACACTTAGGTTGGACAAACAGTGTATTCAATGGTGAGTACGCGGTGTAATAGTCATCGTTGTAAGGGAATGAAATTTGCGATCCCAGTTCAAATCCCGGTTGTTTGCGTTTCACTTCACACTAATACAATCGGAAAAGGCACGAATTCATCTGTTCTCACAGGAGCAAATGCATACACTAGTATATAAATGTAATAACTATTATGGGACAAAAGTAGAAGCAAAAATGAATTGCACTATCAATTCTTCATTGCTAGTTTTCCATTTAATAAGCTTAGAGGGAAAGTCCCCGTGGCATAATAGTTAAAGTGATGGACTGTGACATCGTAAAAAGTTAGTTCCTTTTCCAATCACTCGCCCTATCACGTTCACGGGACTAATACCTTTGAGAAAGATATGACCCCCTCATCAACCCACCTCAGATATACTATCATTGCTGTTCTTTTACAATGATGGCTTTGGCTTTAAATAATCTACGAAAGTTGATATGTCATTAAACAAAGAAACGAAACGATTGATAAGTTTAGTTTGGCAAAAGGTCTTAAATATGAGGCACTTGGTGAGAATCGAAGTTCTAAAAATGGTTTGTGAGAATAGTCTCGCTTTCTATTAAACAGTTCTAGTGATTAATTTTAACGGCATGTCAACCCATCTTGGGTAATTTTATAACTAGAGGTTAGGGAATCGCGTTTATTGTACTTTTAGATTTACATATTTTGTGCAATTGTTTCTTCATTTTTTTTTTGCACCTTGTTCTTACCTAATATTAATCATTTTCAAACAAATCTATTTGGATACTACCACTGTGGATTAGTGTGGACCTGGGAGTAATGACAATGAAGGTGTACATCGTACTCCTTAGAGCTCCAAACTTGGAACCTCCCCATCAGATGCAATTTAGTGTCATACCCAGTATAACTTCATTTTTTGCGGGGGGGTCTTACCCCCTCTGTAAGGGATACCGTCAGAATATTCTAAATCCCATTAACAGAGCGACAAATTGACCTTGTGGCGAGGGTTAGAGATCTAGTACAAAAACAGTACGTTTTCTAAAATAAAAAGATATGTAAGCTTTTACTTAAAAATTAAATATCTAAGTACTGATGTTAATTCATTTTCAAAGTATAAATCCCAAATATTTTGTCACACACACACACACACACACACAAAATAAAAATAAAAAAACAATGACGGGACAATGAGATTGAGAATTAATACTTATAACCTATGGTGAATTTTATTAAAAGGTATTAATTTTTAATTCATGGCGAACTTAATTAAAAGGTATTGATTTTCAATCTAATATTTACTGTACTTTGTTTGGGTTTGTTTTTTTTTTGCTTTTTTGGCGCGGAAGGTGGGGGGGAGCTTGTTAGATAATTTGAATTGAACTTTTTTGTTAATTCAACCTTTGATACCAAAATAGCATGGCTTAAAATACGCTGAGTGTACCCCCCTGCAGTGGGGTAAGCTCACCAACCCCATCAAAAAATGTGTCCTGCATATAATGCTAAACTTCATTTGATGGTGAAGCTCCAGTTTTGGATATCTAGGTAGTGTGGCGTACACCTTCATTGTCATTACTCCCAGATCCACTGACTCAGAGTGGTAGTATCTGTTAGGGTCCCATCTTTGGTTCAAATAGATCCGTTTAAAAATTATTCGCACTTGATAGGTCTGAGTATAAAAAAAAAACCTTTAAAAACAATAACCTCTAGGCATAAAATCCTAGACGGGTTAACATGCCGTTAAAATTAATCGAATTGTACGAGAGATTACTTTTGTGACTTCGATTTTTACCGATTATCCCATATTCTTGGCCTTGTGCCAAGCTAAACTTAAATTTTACACGGTCTTACGTAAAACGAATAATTAATAATAACAGATCTATTTGACCCATAGATGGGACTTACAGGTACGACCTCTTCGAGTCAGTGTCCAGAACTGAAGGGTTACCCCTGGTGAAGTATAGTGTCACACCCACTTAAGAGGAAGTTTTATCCTTTGTCAGAGAGGGGGGTTTACAGTCAGTTCATTTTACGCCCCTCCAACCAGAAGATAAATAATTCGAGGTGCTTCCGTTTCATAATTGTTTATACATTTTGTGTATGAAATTTAAATATTTTTTAAAAGCTACCAAACCAAGAACTTGTCTCTTGTACGGTTTACGACAAGGTAACTATATTTAAATAACGATTTTAAGTGCAGTAAAAACTTTTACAAAAGAAAAAAAAGGGTTGGAATTTTATCAATGGGTGATAAATTTTTTTTAAATTTCTCAAATAACTCCTACATTATTTTGAGATATAGCATTACTTACATTTAATTAGCCTAATTTTAAAAATAATATTCGAAATACTTACATCAAAGACCAATAAATTTTTTTTTTTAAGTTATAAGAATGTGTGTCATTCGGAATCAAACCAACGTTTTTATTTTCATTTTTTTTTCCTCAAATAAATAAATAAAAATGCTGTCAAAAATTTAGGTTGTATTTGTAATATGCAATAGACTTCGGAAAAAAACAAACAAAAAAAATTTTAATCTAAAAGATTTTCCTAATATTTGTCTGCCATCAAAAACGGATAGTGTATCATTTTCCATTTAGTTTTTTTCTCCAGACATTTTGTTAGAGTCCAAGT
This sequence comes from Sepioteuthis lessoniana, assembly GCA_963585895.1. NCBI lineage: Eukaryota > Metazoa > Mollusca > Cephalopoda > Myopsida > Loliginidae > Sepioteuthis > Sepioteuthis lessoniana. The sequence goes on from OY757942.1 coordinate 21,066,640, forward strand.
AGTGCAACTATATAATAGTACTGACACAGCTTGAAAGTATTACCGTTTTATTTCGTCGGAGAGATCAGACTTCCATGTTGCCGATAACTAATTAATCACAATCCATGCTTTACCTATGCGTATGTTGAAATCGCTTTCAGTGGATGAGATATTGCTACCGAGGTGTATGAACTGGTCTACAAATGCGTTTTTGGACATCTCTAGAAAGAAGGTAATGCTGACAGTGTTCTGGGACATGAAAGGACACATCTCCGTTGATTTCGTTGAAAAAAGGTGCAAATGTAAACAATGCTTCCTATTGCCAACTACAAGCGCAAAATTCACCTTATTTTTCGAATGAGCAAAGTACGTAAAAAGGTTCAACTTGAAAATTAGAAAGAATAAATAAAAGACGATAGTGTCTTGAGTCACTCGTTCTTGCTAACCTAATATATCAGAAAAAGTTTTTATCCTTTGTTATTTTGCAGCGAGAGAGAGAAAAAAAGATTCAAACTAATTGAGATTCTAAACGCGCTTATGGGCCACGAAAAAAAAATGAATTTGGAGATTTTTCTTTAATTTGACTGACATCGTGGTTTTGGGTTTTTTCAAATTCCAATGACCGCACAATTAAAAGCTTTTAAAGAATAAGAGATATTTATAGGAAGGTTTGTTTGTTTTTTTGTTTTTTTTTTTGACAATTACTTACCAACTAAGAAGTCTAATTAATTATTAACCATGGTTGGGTGGAGATTTATGGTCGAGTGATCTGGTTAACTAGATTTTTTCAAGAATATTTTTTTTTACTCATTGTTTCTTAAAACCACATTTCATTAAATATACAATGCAAGGAGTGTTTTAATTTTGTTTTTCTTGTTTATTATGCTAAACATGTAGTCCCAAATTATACAGAAATAGTCGAAAGCTTTTTTTTCTTTTTTCTTCATTTCATGCAGTTGATTCATATTTGGTCAAAATTAGTCATTTTTAAATACAATGACAAAAAAATCATCTTGTTCGAAACAAATTTCTCAGCTCAGATCAAAGCATGGTATCTGTTCTAGTTGACACAAAAAGCTTGCAGCTCGATTACGAGAGGCCTTTCAACCAGGCAGCACCAGCCTTCTTGCCTAAAAGGGGTTAGAGCTGATGCACGAGGCGACCTTCTAGAGGAATGTAAATGTTAAAACCTATCCGCCGCTACGGAAAAGTTGATTTCTGCGTGACAGCCAACATTAAAAAATAATTATTTGTCTACATTTCTGAGATGTACCTTGATGATTTTTAGCATTTATTGTATTCGGACTATTGTCTTCATTTTTATTCACAACGTTTCGGCCGATGCGTCCTACAGCTTTCTTCAGGTGTTTCATGTTGAACTCTGGAGCCTACACAGAACTTCTAACCAGACTCTTTAATAAGGAGAGATTGTTCTAATTCCGTTAACCGGGAAGAAGTGTTAAGCAATAATAAATATTCCTTGTTATTTTTACCAGTAGTCAGGATTGAACCTGCAACCTCCATGCGATTTCACTTTAACCAAACGCCTATATCCGTGACGCCATTTGTCCAGTTGACCTTGTATCTATTTTAGCTTAGTGAAAAGCTAAAAAAATAAATCAGCTTGGTTAGCATTTCCAGTCGTGAATATCGCGCACTTTTTTACGGCATGTCAAATCGCGGAGAGATATTTTATACCAAGTACCAAAGAGTAAGGGTTCATTGCATTCTTTTACATTTACATTTTTGGTATATTTGGTTCTTAAGTTTGTTTGTTTGTTGTTTTTTTTTTTTTTTTTTTGTGGGGTACATGGTTATGTAATATCAAGTATTCCTATGAAATACTAATAATCATATGGTTTCAAGTAATTATTTCCATTTAATTAGAATCATTTGTTTGCCCTCAGTTATATGGCTTCAAAAAACTAATTATAGTTTCGAGTAACTAACCTTAACACAAATAATTTACAATTATGTGGCATCAAGTATTCCTATCAAATACAAATAATTTTCAAACAGCTCTATAGATGGGACCCTAACAGGTACTACCACTTCGGGTCAGAGTGAACCTGCGAGTAATGGCAATGAAGTGGGTGATCAACAGAACTCGAGCACGCCCGGTCGGCTGGGGTTGTAGAATAGACCGACGGCATCTCTGCAGAGGGATAACACCTCCCCAACAAGTGTTGAATAGAAAATACTTGAAACAACTTCATTGTGTGCAAACAAGTGATTAATACTGAATAGAATAAATAGTGTTAGATAGCAATAATTGAAACCATTTAACTGTGTAGAAACAATAGCAATACTAGTAAGCAAACAAATTACTTCTAACTCATTTAAAAATGAAATTACCGACGAACTACGTGTGCAAAGAAATAACTGATTTTAAATTGTGACTTATGTAGCAGTACTTGAATCCATTTAACTATGTCCCAAAAAAATGAGCTCGGGGTCGTTTAAAAATGTTATCAAGAATATATATATCCGGCTCATTGGTCAAGTGGGTAGAGTGTTCACTCAAAAGTGCGGAAGACCGGGGTTCAATCCCAGGTCGCGTCATACCAAAGACTTTAAAAATGGCACTTGATACCTCCTTTTGCTTAACACTCAACATTATAAGGTACGTATCAAGAGTAAAGTGGAGTAATCCAGAGAAAGGAGTAGCGCCCTCTCCTACACCTTGGTGTAGTAGCTATTGAAAAGGGAGCCTTCTGGTCGCTCTCGACAACTGTCACTAACTTTATTTTACATATATAATATGGATTTAGCATCAAATCATCTATATCGATTGATATTGGTTGATGTGACGTAAAACCTAATCAACCAACCAGAATTAGAGACTCACTATCAGATGCAGTTTAGTGTTTATAAAGGACACCATTTTTTTTCGGTCTTACACCGCAGCAGAGGATACATTCAGGGTATTCTAAGCCTGATCGACACAACAGTCTTACTTTTCGTCATATCTGGCGACCTTTCATCTCGGTGGAAAGTACTGCGTAGTGAACCAGAGAACTGGGTTTCTTTCTTGAAACTTTCGTCTGAAATCGGAGGTATACGTTATACACGGTACATTAACGAAATATAGGATTAGGATTTCGCGTACGTATCAGGTATTGAAGCTGCTGAAGAACAGGGGAAGAGAAGTTTTTATCCGAATGTCCACGAGGACATAAGATTGGTTTAATGTGAGTGCCCCGCAGAAAGAAAGCCTCCCACGGTTTTTTTAAATAATGTTTATAGTCCATCGGCATTCCCTTTTTGGGACGCCCCAAGCACCGAACAATAGGCGAGGGAATAGTTACATCAAGGCCAGTTGACTACGATACAAAAGACATGCAATCTCTCTCAAGAAGAAAATTAGACGTTATCATCTCATAGGTTTATAGTCATTGCGTTTAAGCAAATATATAACAACGATGATTAGAAATTGATTATTTCTTGTTAATATTAATTAATTTCGTTAGTCAGTTATTCTTAACGTCATGGGTTTGATACCTTTTGTTTAATGGCATATCATCTTTCGTGAGTTATTTCATACAAAACCTATCCTTGTAAAAGAATAGCATTGATACTATTTAACACATTGCTGGGTGGATAAGTGGGGAGGTCATACTTTTCCCAAGGGTATTAGTCCGAAATTCGAACTCGTTTACTTCGGGAGTCACACTCTAGCATGTTAATTACTATCTCACGGTGACTATCGCCCCCACCCCCGGCTTACATCGTAGGGTTGAATTTATAGTATTAAACATTTTTTATGTACCATACTATTACAAAAATTCTCATTTTAGTCTACGTAATCGTAACCCAGCAACAACGACACATAGCAGGAATTTTATTAGAGCAATACAATATGAAAAAAAAAAAAAAGCCAGAATGATAATTCTAAGGCGTCTGCAGTTACGCTGTACGTCATTTTTTTTTTTTTTTAATCATCAAAATTCTCGATGCAACGGAAAAAAATTAAATTAATTAGATTATACTCCTTCCTAAATAGAAGCAACAATATCATCATGGACAGCTGTTAATGACAATACTAATTAGAATCTTTCACACCTTTCTAAATTGAAGCATCAACATCATCAACTGCTTTTACAATTGGAACCCAAATGGGTTTATGAATCGCCTAGTTGAATATTAACTGATTTTAGCTTTTCATTGTATATATATATATATATATTAGCCTTGTGGGTATAGTGTTTGCCAATGGCCCAGGAAACCTCGTTCAATCCCATGTCGAGTCATACCAAAGATTCAAAAATGGTACTTGATGCCTCCTTGTGTAACCCTCAGCATTATAAAGTATGTATTAACGGTAAAGTGGGGTAATCCAAAGAAAGGAGTAGCGCCCCCCCCCTCGAGTATGGTCACCAACTTATATATATATTGTATACTTAGACAGCAAATCATTATCTATACAGGTTTGGTTAAATACCGCGGATTGTTTCTTTTTTAAAATCTTCAAGTGAACATGTTCAAGTCTTTTCACTAGTCTTCTTGCTTCTGAGTCAAGTTGGAAAAGAAAAATATAATAGCCTAAGCGCTTTCGACCATTTCGCTGATCATCTTCAGTGGTTCGTGTAATCAAACGTATTCAATAACTAACCACCTATCCTAATAGAATGAACCAACCCCATCTGTAATTTATATTAAAAAAGAAAGAAAGAAAAAAAAGGGCCACCCCGAATAAATATAAAACTTACTGCAACAAACGAAATGGTCGAAAGCGCTTGGGTTAATATATATATATATATATATATATATATATATACATACACACACAAACACATTCTTAAATTTTCCAAGTATTTGTAGTTTCTTTTAAATCTCGTACAACGTGGATATGTATTTTGTGAAACAATTTGACAGCACAGATATTTCTTCCAGATCGCAAAAGACACCGAATTTCCAGAAGACAAGAATTTGCTTTCACATTGTTTTCAGCCTAGTTGACAGGGCTTAGAATACGCTGTCTCCCCTGCGAAGAGGTCAGACCCCACCCTCGACTCTCACAAAAAAGGGGTTCCTGGATATGACACTATACTGTATCTGATGGCGAGACTTCAATTCTGGAGATTTAGGAAATGTGGAGTACCCCTTTGTTGCCATTACTCCAAGTTCCACACTCATTGGTAGGACTTTTTAGGGTCCCATCTAGGGGTCAAATGGATCTGTTTGAAAATTATTTGTATTCGATACTTGATCCCATAAAACAGTAAATTATATGTATTAAGAATAGTTAATTGAAAATATAATTATTTATAAGGGTTATTAATTACTTGGAACAATGTAAATGTGTACAAACAAATGATTATCAGTAAATAGAAACAATTACTTGAAATCATATAATTATTAGTATGAGATAGGAATACTTGAAACCATAAAATGTTTGCAAATTATTTGTATTAAAGTTAATTGATATCATATGACTGTGTACAGAAAACTTTTAGGAAACAATTCCCCAAATGTAAATATAAATGTACAATGAACACGCTTCCCTAACCTTTAGGTAGGTTGACATGCCGTTCAAATTAATCAATTTCTTTGGAATAACGAGAGACAGAATTAAAAAAATTTCATAAACCAAAAATGAAAATGTTTATGAAAATCTAAATTTAAAAAATTGTTTTTAATTGTTTAGAGATTCCGGGGGTATTGAAGGTTTTATCTATTTACGTTTATTTTTTTATATGTGTGCGCGTGCGCACGCAAGTGAGCTGGGTGATTTTAGGGAGGGGAATTACCGTGTAACGAGGTCTCTTAGGACATTTCTTCAAGAAAAAAAAAACAAACTTCCTTCACTTTTTTAAAATAAGGAAATCAGATGAAATGATTGCCATTTTAGCAGCTTGATAATTTCCTTTTCTCTAGTAAAAAATATCAAATTATTTCCAATTAATTGATTTGAGACCAGATTTTTAGCGCACGAAGACAAGTACCTGGATTTGACAAAAAAATCATCAAGAAAGATAGAGAAAAGATGGAAAATGAAAAATAGAGAAAAAAAAAAGAGAGATAAATGGAAAGTGAGAATGAGATATTGAGAGAGAGGGGAAATGACAAAACAGAGAGAGAGAGAAAGTGAAAAAGAAAGAGACAAAAGAGAGAGGATGGAGAGGGAGAGAGAGAGGTTTCTATTTCTTCTACAGGTGTTAAAATTTTTTTGAAATTCTTTTCTTCCCATTGGATTACTCTTGGAAAAGATTTTACGAGAACTTCTAAATTTTTTCTTTTCCTCTTTTTTTGATTTTCATAAGTAAATATGAAATAAAATATAAAATATTCCGAAATATTGAAATTAAGATGTAAAGTTGTTTCCCCCACCCCACCCAAAGAAAAGAGGCAGAATCGTAGCTTTTGGTTGTCATAATGTACCTCACTGGCTCGGCACTTGGGATAAAAAGCTTCAGAACTATTAGTCTCTAAACTGGACACAAGCCGGTAAATCTTAATTTTTTTTTCCCCAATAAACCTTAAAATTTGTTAATCAGACTTTTAAACCATAGTTCTTATCATTAAGCCTAACCTTCTTTCACGAGCGGTGTAGGGTCTCATGCCTCCTCTACCCTGAATCTTTAACACGGCCCCCACCCTACTACCTGTCAATTTTCATAGAGTAGAATTCATAGAAAATATATGAAACCCGCCCTTCAGGGGTTCCCAAGCCAGTTTGCCCCTCTACCCCGGTCCGGGAATTCGGGTAGTACGCGCCGGCCCTGCCTTCTAAAAACGACTAAGCTTTTAGAGCATTTTACTATTTTACGGGTGCACAAGTGTAAAAAAATATCTTCCTTTTAAGGACAAGTTAACAACGTCTTAACAAGATGAGACAGTGTTTCTTAAGAAAATATATATATATATATATATATATATATATATATATATAGTAAAGAGGGTGACCTGAAGACTCCCTTTTCAATAGCTACTACACCGAAATGTTGGGAAGGGCGCTAATCCTTTCCTTGGATTGCTCCACTTACGCTTGATCAGTGCCTTATAATGCTGAATGTTAAGCAAGGAAGTATCAAGTACTATTGTTTGAGGCTTTGGTAGGACTCGACCAGGGATTGAACCCCGGTCTCCTGGACCATTGGCGAACTCTAATATATATATATTGAAGTATGTGTAGTTGATAGCGTTCTGGGTTTTTTCTTTAATTCATCAGCAACTCAGTTTTATCTAACTCTGGGTAAAAACCAAAAAACTTTCAAAACTCATAAAAAGAAACTCTTTACACATGCAAGCAACCCCTGATGATGTCCTATGAAGGGTTCGAAAGCGCTTGCGACAATTTTGGTAAATTCATCCACAAATTCCAACCTGAAACCAAACACTTATAAGGAAACTCGGGAGGATCTTAATTAAATTATACAGACAAAATTTGTCTACTACTTATTTAATCAAGCGCGTGAGCGCGCGCACACACACACACACACACAATTACACACTTATTTCCGAAAAAATAAAGGTGTGATTTTTGAGGGAGGGGATAATTTACGGATGCAAAGAAAAACATGGTTTTAGATATTGAAATTATTTTTTTTTTAGTATTCTGCAGCAGGTATATTTTTTACTTAGAAATATCTAAAAATGTGTATTTTTTTCAAGGTTTATTTCTGAAAAAGACAGAAAAATGCGGGTATATCTAATATACTCTAAGGTATTTATATGTAAATAAGAAAACTATTACAGGACAGGGATACTACTCTTTTTTAATTCTCGTTTTATACTGTTTCAAAAAAATGATATAATCAAATAACTTGACCGATTCTCATTCAAAGCATCTCAAATTTTAACAGCACGTGTAGAAACAACTCAAAATTATAAGTTTAATTTTATATATAAATCTTTTCAGGTCTAGAAACAGCATTCATTATAAAAAGAAAATATCAAACAGAATTTTTAGTCGTTTTTACACATGCTGTTAGATGATTTGAACGAGAGTTGGTCGAGTTATTGAATAACTTGATTTTTTTTTAAACAGTGCATGTGTGTGTTATATATATATATATATATATATATATATATATATATATATATCACAGGAGAGATTCTGGTTTTCATCAATTATCAACCAACCATATATATATTAAACCAATAACAAGCCGTTATAACCGGGTCTTAGAAAAGAGTGGGATTTTTTTTTTTACCTAAAAAGTACTTGACAACTATTTTTTTTAAGTAGATAAAGAACACACAGACAAAAATCACACGTGTCTGACGAAGGATTCGAGACAATGAGTTAAATATTGTTAGTCTATTCTTAGTCCTTAGACAGTTATTTCAGATTATGTAATGTTAAATCGCGAGTACTAATACTTCTGAATGGTATGTATAATAAAAAAAAATAAATACACGCACTTACGTATAATACATTTCATTTTTTTATTTAAAGAAATAGAAAGCTTCAGATACCTCTTTGAAATTAAAATGTTTAATTTCCCTTAAAAACAGAATAAATAAACATCCCACAATTTTTTAAATATAATTTTAATTTCCTTTTTATCATTATTTCAATTAAAGAAAACTTATCAATTACTATAACACATTTCCTTCCAATTTTTTCTCTTTTTTATATTCTAATTTATTTGTAACAAAAATAAAGAAACATTGATTCTTTTTTGAGGAAATGATTTTAAATAAATTTGAAGCAATTTTGAAAATGATGATTTTAAAAATACTAATTTTAAAAAGTAGGAACCACATATTCGACTTGAAAAAAAAAAAGTAACATGATTATTAATATTGCTCATATACAAAAATGATTTCTTTATCGAGCCTCATACTGCGAAAATACTGAAAAAACTCTTTTACAGGCTTTTTCAAAATCATGGATAAACAATAATATTCTTTTTAAATATCCATCAAATAAATAAATCTTTCTGGAAAATCGCCTCAAGAATTTTTTTGGTATCTAATACTGTTTACAGTAAGGTATCACGTGAGATATATATATATATATATATATATATATATATATATATATATATATATATATATATATATATCCAGCCGAATATTTACCGAATTATTTCTAAAAGGTAAGCATTTAATAACATTTAAGATGGGTTTTTTTTAGGGCGGGGAAATTTTTTTTCTCTTGACTAGTTCTAAAAGAGAACCGGTACGTTTTACGATAAACAATGTGCATTTATTTGGGATGTAAAACTTAAGAGTTAAGATAATAAAGATACATTCAAAATTTGAGGCAAGAGAGAGGGAAATGGAGAAAAAAGAAAATAACCAAGTCAGGCCGTTCTAAAATAAATATCTTTTTAAAATGTTGATTATATATATATATCATTTTGTTAAAATTATTTAAGGGTATTTTTCTTTATTTTCAGGGAATATGACACGATGACAACACATTTCAATCAACATTAGCATGTAAACAGTAAAAACAAAAACGTCACATCATAGAGAGATTTTTAATAGAGTAATATTTAAAGATTTCCTAAGTCTTAAGAATAAAGCAATTTTCAGTCCAGTTTACCACTGATTAATAATTTGGTTGGATTGGTGGTCGTCATTTTCTTCGCCCCCCCCCCCACTTTTTAACTCGTCGAAGTTATCTCAAACTGAACGAACTATTAAAAGCTAATGCAAAATAGAAATATTACTATTATTATGGACTGCTGTTACCACGGGAACCCAATTGGTTCATGGGTCGTCTAGCTGTGTAAATGTTTGGGGGGTGTTTCTTTCTTTCTTTGTTATTGTTTGTTTTTTTATTGTGCTTGATAGCCAAATAATATAGATAGATATGAATAGAGATTGATAGACAGAGAGACATATATGATCAGACAGAGATAGACAGGCATATATGGGCATACCAAGATGAACATAGATAGATAGATATAGATAGATAATTATAAGTAGAGATAGATTGACGGGAAAGAGATAGATAGAAACGTAAACAAATAGATAGAAACAGACTCATAAGGGATAAACAGACTCAATTGAAAAAAAAAAACTCTACAGACAGGCAGATAGGAACTGACTCAACTTAGATACGCGTTGACTCAGATAGATTAATAAACTTTAAAGAGATGAACAGACTCATTTGGAAAAGACAGACACGGCAGATAGATAGACAGAGACTCAACTTAGATAGATAGAGAGAGAGAGAGAGAGAGAGAGAGAGAGAGACATAGAGAGACAGAGACGAGCTGACTCAGATAAACTTAAAAGATAACAGATTCAACTGAAAAAGACAAACACGATGGATAGGAACAGACTCAACTTAGATAAAAAAACTGATTCAGATAGATTGATAAATAGATAGATTTAATTGAAAATCATCTCTTCCTACCTGAACATATGACGTGGGTACATATCCGATTTCGTTATTCTTGAGGGCCCTCGCCCCAAACCATTCACCATTATTAAATTTGCTGAAGTCACCACTTGAACACTCCATGACAACAAATTTGTCCCCGGTTTGAAAAGTCAGGACATTTTGGCAGGATTCGTTGATACCCGGGGTAAAATCCGCGATCGCTTCGTAAATTTCCATTCTTTTTTCGTCTGGGGATGGGAGGCACCGCCACCGGCTTGTCCCGTTCCTCCAAAGAAATAACTTTCCTTGTGACGGAGGGGAAAAAAGGCACTCCTAACTCCGACGACGCAACCACTCCAACTACGAATCGGGGACAGATTTCGTTTTATTCTTTGTAATTAATTTTTTTTTTCTTTCTCGCTTTCACGGAGCTTGGCCCTCCCGCTTTCGTTAGCAGAAAAGCTTTCTTGTTCGACTTGGCTGCTTTTTGTGGCTTTTTTTCTCTTTCTTCTTTTTATACCAAAAATTCCTCCTTAAAATGCAATAAAGAAAGAATTTTTTTTTTAAATATTCATATCTAAAAAGAAAAAAAGAACATGTTGAATATTTCTTAAAATTAAGAAATTTTTCTCTTTCCAAAAATGTAAAGGTCTCAATATAATTTAAATAATTAAAAAATATATTTTTTTAAATCGTAAAACCTAATTAATTTTTAAATTCTTTTAAACTTTGGCAGAAATAGCCTTTTAATTCTTTAAATATATATTTATATATCTCGCTTGCTAGCGAAAATAGTTTTGTTTGCTTTTTGGGGTGTTTTTGTTTTGTTTTGTTTGGTTTGGGGTTTTTGGGGGGGTGAGGGAGTAATTTTTAAAAAAGTATTTTTAAGGCGATAATTTTGGTGGAAATAAAAATATTCAAAAGTTGTACTTTAAGTTAATAATTTCTCCCCCTTTCTCTGGAAGTTTTTTTTTTTTTCAAATAAAACAAAATATTACAGCAATATTTTCCAGTAATGTCACTCTTTCAATAAAGCAATATAAACAAAAAAAACACTGGGCGGAGATCTAATTTAAGCTTCCAGGTACATCTGACTTATAAACTCTTGAAAAATACAAGCACGTGTTCCATTGGTTGTTATGAAAAACCAACCCCGGCTTCCTTTTATGTTTTTTTTAAGTGTAAGGGGGATTAATTTCAGTAAAATTTAATCCCCCAGAAGGCAAAAAGTAGTAGACACAGGTTGACTCGGCTAGAGAGAGACCAAAGCCGGATTGTCCTTCACAGAAAGAAACTAACAAAAACACCAAAAAAACTGTAAAAAAAAAGCTTCATAAACACAAACACAAACTCATTCCATTATTCACAGTTTCATAGTGTTTACTATTATAATAAATATTCGTTTATTTATTCTATCATTCTTCGCATAAGTCTCTGAACCATTCCTTTTTCTATTCTATTAATCTGGGTTTTCTCCCAATATTGATTAGTGTCGCTAAATGTTCGTTTATTTCATTCTATTATTCTTAGTCTATTTATCGAATCGGACACTTCGGCTGGATTTTTATTTCTTCACAGCCGTGCTTATTCGTTTATTTATCCTCTTATTCTGTGGTAGATTTAAACTTAGTATAGGACAAGATTGTATTGGGTCAGTCTATCAAGAAAATGAGCCTTTGAACTAACTTTCTCGCAGAATTAAACACCTACACTGACTCTGATTGGCGTAATAGTTAACCAGATAGGTTTGTAGATCATTGTTAATGAGTTCGATTCTCACTGAGTGCCCCATACTTTTGTCCTCAAAGAAATTATGCGACTGATCAAGAAGTAGTAACCTAAATTTACCTTAGTCTTGTACGAGTACACAGATTCAGGGCTGTAAAAGAATACTGAATTCAGTGAGTGCTTAGAATTTGCATCCTTGTGCCGGACCTGGCTATCTTATTGTAGTTCAGTCTTACACCATAAACTATACTTATGTGAGACTAGGTCAAACTTAATAATCCTTTACTAAGATTAGCTTTGTTTGGCACAAGGCAAGAAGTATGGGACACACTGTGAGAACAGAATTCAGTAACAATTAATTATCTTTTATTAACCCTTTGTGATATGTTGTAACAACTTCTGTATTTTCCCACAAGTTCCTCATGTTATTCAGAATTAGTATAAGCAAAGATTTTAAATTAAGCAGGTTGATCGGGGAGGGAGGGATAGGGTACAACACAATCTTCCTTTCTTTAACTTTTGCTTAATTAGATCCTACTAAGCTTAAAATGACTATATGGAAATCTGATCTTACTGATTAAATGGGAATTCTTCCAAGCTGTAACCATGTCAGTACTACTGTATGGTTGCACTACTTGCACTCTTGGCCTAGTCATCTGAGACTGTAGAATACACTGACTGCATCTCTGCAGAGAGGTAAGACTCCCCCAACAAGTATCCTGGATATGACATAAAACAATTTGATGGTGAGGCTCCAGTAATACTGGAGCTTTGGGGAACGCAGAGTACACCTTTATTGCCATCACTCCCAGTTCTACTCTGGCCCAGAGTGGTAGCACCTGATAGGGTCCTATGTATGAGTTGAATAGAACTAAACAATGTACTTATGCTAAACTGAATTGTTTAAAAAAGAACTGTTTTGACATTTAACTGTGTATAAACAAAAAACTGTACTTATGCTAAACTGAATTGTTTAAAATGGAACTGTTTTTGACATTTAAACTGCATACTTATGCTAAACTGAACTGTTTGAAATATAACTGTTTTGACATTTAACTATGTGTAGACAAAAAACTATACTTATACTGAACTGAATTGTTTGAAACTTTTATCAAAATGACTTGATTCAACATTGAATAACCCATAAACGGTTGATACTCCATAAAACAAAACAACCAACCAACAACTTAAACTTGAACAAAATGCATGGGGAAAACTAGATGGGAATTATTCAAGAATGTTGCATGCTATTTTGAGCAAATCCTGATAGCAGCACCCTACAAAACAGTAGCTGTACGGACACTTACCTCCAATCTTACAAATCATCCATGTATGATGAACAAGATATACTGGGCACTGCTGAGGAAAAAAGAATGAACTCATAAGCAAATGTTGTTCTACACATGGACTCACTAGTATTGGTCAACCAGCAAAAACTTTTGTTAATTCTGTGAAGACACTGGATGCCGTCTGGAGGAGTGCAATGGCTCATAGAGATAGATGGTTAGAGTCAAGGAACTCTATGCTGTTGAAATACCTTGATGATGATGATGATAATGATGAAGGCTAAAACCATTCAAAAGGTCAAGTTGTGACTAATCTAATAAATTCTAGTGTCTGTATCATGAAGAGAAATTTGACATTCAATGCACTTTGGTCCAAAACTTTTCTCACTTTAGGAGTAACAAAAAATTCTAGGGTGAGTCAAATCTTTTATTTGCCCTGTCGAATATGCCAACTGCATCTCAGTAGAGGGTAAGACCCCCACCCTAACAACGACTGCCCTAGAAATAATATTAAATCTGATTAGAAGGCTCCAGTCCTAGAGCTTTGGGGAATGCAAAGTACTTCCTCATTGCTTCAGCTCCCAGGTTGACTCTGACCCAGAGTGGTAGTACCTGATAGGGTCCTATTTATGGGTCAAATAGAACTGTTTGAGTACTTAAACTGTATGCAAACAAATGACATGTTCAATTGAATTGTTAGAAATAGAATTGTTTGATCGGTTGAATGTATGTAAACAAATGACGGATGTTTAATTGAATTGTTAGTGATACATACCAATACTTGGAACCATTTAACCATGTGCAAGTGAGGTACCCCTTCATTGCCATCGATCCCAGGTTCACTCTGGCCCGAAGTGGTAGCACCTGATATGGTCCTATCTATGGGTAAAATAGAACTAAACTGCGTACTTATTACTTGAATTACTTGGAATAGAACTGTTTTGATATTTAAACTGCATGCCCATGTTAAACTGAGTTGCTTGAAATAGAACTGTTTTAACATGTAAACTGTGTACTTATGCTAAACTGAATTGCATTAAATAGAACTGTTTTTGACTTTTAAACTGTACTTATGCTAAACTGAATTGTTTGAATTAGAACTGTTCAGCTAAACTGAACAGCTTGAAATAGAAATGTTTTTGACAATTAAACTATGTACTTATGCTAAACTGAAATGTTTGAAATAGAACTGTACATTTGTATAAAAATGGATTTGGCATTAAATAAACTATAAAGGTTGATATGCCTTAAACCCAAACAAACAAACAAACAAATTACTGATGTTAAATCGTTGCTGTTACATTGCAATACTAGAAACCATTTAACTTTATGCAAACAAATGATTAATAGTAAATGAAATTATTCATATTAGATAAAAATACTAGAAACTATTTAACTGTTTTCAAAAAAATGCACTCAGTTTTGTTTAAAAATGTTATCCTCAAAATGTGTTTACAAATCATATATATTTTATCTATGTATAAAAAGTATTTGGCATTAAATAATCTATCATGGTTGTTATGCCATAAAACCCAACCAAACCAACCAAATGTTTTGAAATATTTGCGTATGTACTAGTCTGTGGCATATATATCATGTGACCAAAACAGTTCAAGTGGTGGAAGGTACCCACTGTTTGAAGAAGAAGAAGAAGAAGAAGAAGAAGAAGAAGAAGAAGAAGAAGAAGAAGAAGAAGAAGAAGTTCTTCTTTGCTTTATTATGAATCTGATTGAAAGCCTCACAAATGAACATGTAATGTAGTCTAATTTGGAAAGTTGTGCTCAAACTGGGACATATTGCTGTGGAAGCTACAAAAACCATTTTTTAAACAAAAAGTGGAAGTGAAATTGATGACAGTACAGTAACCAGATGGTTCAAGAAATTTTGCTTTCAAAGAAGATTGACAATCATGCAAGGTTGGTTTGGCCCAAAACAGTAAATTCAAAGGCTCTGCTTCAAGCCATAGAGACAAATCCCACAAGTTGCACTGGGAATAGAAGACAAGCTCTGCTAGGAGTGATGGATGATTGGGACAGTTAGCAAGAGAGAATCAAAGGAATCCATGTCATCAGCAAAACTTGATGATGAAATATTCCACTGTGTTTTTTTAATTGCCTCTTTTTTTATATGTTTTGGTTTGGTTTTATGGCATATCAACCATTGTAGGTTATTTAATGCCAAATCTATTTATATATATATAAACAGTTCTTTTTCAAACATAGCATAAGTACAGTTTTTTGTTTACACACAGTTAAGTATAAAAACAGTTCTATTTTAATCAATTCAGTTTGACATAAGTACACTGTTTAGTTCTATTTAACCCATATATAGGACCCTATCAGGTGCTACAACTCCAGGCCAGAGTGGACCTGGGAGTGATGGCAATAAAGGGGTACTCCACATTCCCTAAAGCATTACTGGAGCCTCACTATTTGATTGTTTAGTGTCATACCAGGACACTCATTGAGGGGGTCTTACCTCTCTGCAGAGAAGCAGTTCATGTATTCTACAGCCCCAGCTGACAGAACTATTTTTACATGCTTTAATTATTTGTTTGAACACAGTTATATGATATCAAGTCATCTCATCAAATCCAAATAATTTGCAAGCAATTATATGGTTTAAATTAACTAATAAAATTTCTAAACAATTATAACAAAAAATAGAAAGTAACTTTTCTTAATATGAATAATTTGTTGTTAAATGCTATCAAATATTGCTTTTGAATATGAATCATTTTTAAACAGATCTTTTCAACTCATAGATAAGATCTAAACAGGTTCTGCCACACCAGGTCAGAGTGGAACTGTAAGTAATGGCAATGAATAGGTGACTGCATACTTCTTGAAGCTCCAGAAATAGAACCTTACCATCGGATGCAGTTTAGTGTCATACACAAGACACAGTTTAAAAGAAATTTTTTTTTGTTGGTGACTTTTTTGTACATTGCAAAAAGTAATAAAATATTTTGATCTATTCATATATATCTATATTTATGTTTTTGGAATATACATGAAATCCACCTCCAAAATAATGTCTCCTATTTATTAAAAAATGAACTACAACAGATACAGAGAAAGAGCACAATAACACCATTGGATTGTGCAAGTTTTCAGCTATTGAACACTATTTTCATGCCTTATCACTGCCACTGGCTAAGTATTTTCCTTAGCAATTTGATGATGTAACCTCCAAGGGTAACAGCTCCTACTTTTTTCACAGAAATTACAACAGATTCAGGAAGGAGTATAACAGTATAAATTTTCAGCTATTAAATACTATTTTATTTGTCTAGTCATCACTTTTAGCTATGTATTTTGATCACTGATGCTATGTTTCTTTTATAGGTGTTCCAAAATTAATGCCTGATATATATATCCCCTTATATATATATATATATATAAGGGGATATATATATCAGGCATTAATTTTGGAGCACCTATAAAAGAAACATAGTATATATATATATATATATATATAAGAAAAAATACAAAAAGAAAAGTATATAGAAAGTGCTTAATGTTGAGTACTCTCCATATTATATTGCACTTGGTTCACCACACACCCACAAAGTGATTTAGTGACCACCAACACTGGTATAATAATAATAAGGGAAGAGATCTACTACTCACTAACAAGCCGCAGTTTGTTCCCTGAAGAACAGAAAGGATGCTGCAAAGGATCCAGAGACACAGCAGAGTTACTCTACATAGATCATCAACACATCCTAAGTGAAAGCAAGACCAGACGAAAAAACTTAGCTATGGCCTGGATTGACTACAAAAAGGCATATGATATGGTTCCGCAAAGCTGGATAATAAAATGTCTCAAAATGTACAAAATATCACATGAAGTCATAAACTTTATTGAGAAAACCATGATGACCTGGAGAGTTGAATTGACAGCAGGAGGAAAAAGCTTGGCAGAAACAAAGACTCAAAGAGGCATTTTCCAAGAAGATGCACTATCATCCTTACTATTCATAATTGCCATGATGCCCTTTAACCACATACTCAGAAAATGCACAGCTGGATACAAACTTAGTAAATCGTAAGAAAATATCAATCACCTAATGTACATGGATGACATCAAACTATTTGCAAAAAATGAAAAAGAACTGGAAACCCAAATACACACAGTTAGAATATACAGTCAAGACATAGGAATGGAATTTGGCAGTGAAAAATGTGCCATGCTTGTAATGAAAAGTGGCAATAGACATACGACTGACGGAATAGAACTACCAAATCAAGACAAGATTAGAACGCTCGGAGAAAACGACACCTACAAATACTTGTGAATCTTGGAGGCTGACACTATCAAACAAATGCAAATGAAAGATAAAATCCAAAAAGAATATCTCAGGAGAACTAGGAAACTACTTGAGACAAAACTCTTTAGCAGAAACCTTATCAAAGGAATAAATACTTAGGCTGTACCCCTTGTTAGATACTCGGGACCCTTTCCCAAGTGGACCAAAGATGAACTTAAACAAATGGACTAAAGAACTAGAAAACTAATGACCATGCACAAGGCATTACATCCCAGAGATGACGTTGACAGACTATATGTATCAAGAAAAGAAGGGGGAAGAGGACTTGCCAGCATTGAAGACAGCATTCACGCATCGATACAACGACTCGAAGACTACATAGAAAAACACAAACGAGGACTTATTACAGCCATCAGAAACAACACTGACAACACGATAGATAACAGAATGACAATAACTAGGAAACAAAAACGGGAAGAAAAACAACTCTATGGGCATTTTAAACAACTAATAAACAACATCTCACACGACAAAACCTGGACCTGGTTAAGAAAAGGAAACCTTAAGAGGGAAACAAAATCTCTCCTAATGGCATCGCAAAACAATGCTTTAAGAATCAATCATATCAAGGCAAGAATAGATAAGACTCAACAAAATAGCAAATGTAGCCTATGCGGTGATAGAGATGAAACCATCAATCACATAATAAGTGAATGCAGCAAATTAGCACAGAAAGAGTACAAGACGAGACACAAATAGGTGGGCAAGGTGATCCACTGGGAAATGGGCAAGAAATTTAGATTTGACCATACCAACAAATGGTATATCACTTGTCCAGGAAAATGACACACATAAACTCCTATGGGACTTTGACATACACACAGATCACCTAATCTCGGCCAGAAGACCAGACCTTATAATAATCAACAAAGAAAAGAGAATTTGCAAAATTGTCAACTTTGCTGTTCCGGCTGACCACAGAATAAAACTGATAGAATGTGAAAAGAAGGATAAGTACTTCAACCTTGCTAGAGATTTGAAAAAGCTGTGGAACATGAAAGTGACGATTGTACCAACTGTGATTGGTGCTTTTGGCACAATAACTAAAGGATTATTAAAAGGCCTGGAGGTCTTGAAAGTTGGCGGGCAAGTAGAGACTATCCAAATGACAGCATTATTGAGAACGACCAGAATACTGAGAAGAGTCCTGGAGACTTGAAGAGACTTGCTGTCACTCAAACTCCAGTGAGAAACCATCGGCTAAAACTGATGTGAAAAACTCTCAAGGAGTAAATAATAATAATAATAAATGTATATATATATATGTATATATGCATAAATATATATCTTTTATAAGTTTGCAAGCAATTATGCAACAATTTCAATCAAAATGAATATAAAATAATTATAATCTTTGTTAAATAAAATCTATATTTTCTTTTTATCAAAGAATCCACAACAAGCATTTATTTCTACAAAGCAAATTCTTAGCATCTTTCCTAATAATTAGTATAAATATGTTCATGAAAGTGATTCCAAAACAGTGTATATGTGCAGATAAATCTTGTTTATTTTTGGGCAGATTTCTTTGAACTTTATGATAAGAAGGCAAGGGGAAAATTTATGACTGAGTTGAAATTTAAATTTCTATGATAATATATTCTGAATTTATTTGGCATTTTTTTGTATTGAGCTCTGCAAAGATTTTGTAGTTATGAAGCACTTGTGGCATTAAATTCTAACCATTATTATATATATATATATATATATATATATATATATATATATATATATATATATATATATATATATATATATATAATCAAAATTTACCTCTAAAACCATTTTAAATCAATATATTAATATATCATACAGTGATGTATGCACAAAAATGTGGGGCAATATCACAATATTTCAACTATAAAATAAAATGAAAAAGGGTAAAAAAAACTCACAACCCAATTTCATATGGCCGACCCTTGGATGAGTGTGTGTTGAGACATGTTGATGCAAGTTCACCTAAGGTCACCCAAATGAAACTCAGTCTTGATTGGTTGGTTTGTTTGTTGCTTGGTTGGGTTTAATAGCATGTCAACCTTTGTAGATTATTTAATGCCAAATCCTATTTATACATATATATTGAATATATAGGATTTGGTTTAGTTTGGTTTTATGGCATATCAACTATTATAGGTTATTTAATGGCAAATCCTCTTTGTACATATGTATTAAATATATGAGATTTGGTTTTGTTTGGTTTTATGGCATATCAACCATTGTAGGTTATTCAATGCCACATCCTCTTTATAGATATGTATTAAATATATAGGATTTGGTTTGGTTTGGTTTGGTTTGGTTTTATGGCATATCAACCATTGTAGGTTATTTAATGCCAAATCCTCTTTATACATTTATATTAAATATATTTGATTTAGTTTGGTTTGGTTTTATGGTATATCAAACATTGTAGGTTGTTTAATGCCAAATCCTTGAAATACAAATATATTGAATATATATGATTTGTAAACACATTTTGTTGATCACATTTTTAAACAGGCCAAGGATGATTTTTTTTGCTTCACAAATTTAAATGGTTTCAAGTATTTCTGTCAAATATGAATAATTTTATTCACTTTAAATAATATGTTTGCACAAAGTTAAATGGTTTCATGTATTGCTATGTAATACTAGCAATTTAACATCACTCATTTGTTTTACACATTTAAATAGATATACAAATATAATTTGTAAGTGAATAGTCAAAAGGTAGTTTCATTTTTAAAAGAGTTAGAACTAATTTGTTTGCACTAGAGTATAGCTATTGTTTCTACACAGTTAAATGGTTTCAATTATTGTTATCTAACACTAATAATTCTATTCAATATCATTCATTTGTCTGCAGCAGTGAAGGAGTTACAAATATTGCTATTTAAAACTAATTATTCTATTTAACACTATTCATTAATTTGCACCGTCAAATGGTTCCAAATATTTGAATACCAATAAATTGTATTGTAATAACAATAAATCAATTTAGGCCCACAGTTAAATAGTTTCAAGTATTGCCATTAAACATGGATAATTTTATTCAACATTATTCATTCATTTGCCGTTAAACAGTTCTAAGTATTGGTATGTATCACTTACAATTCAATTAAACATCAGTCATTTGTTTACACACATTTAAATCATCATAGATAGGACCCTGTCAGGTGCTACTACTCTGGGTCAGAGTGGACCTGGGAGTGATGGCAGTGAAGTAGTACTTCACATCTCCCAAAGCTCAAGGACTTGAGCCTCACCTTCATCTTGTTTTGTGTCATATCCAGCGGGGGTAACTCTCTGCAGAGATACAGTTGGTGTATTTTACAGCTGCCATTGACTGGGCTGTGTAGTCATGAGTTTTTTCCTTGTTTTATTTTATTTTATAGTTAGAATATTGTGTATATATATATATATATATATATATATATATATATATATATATATATATATATATATATGCATGTGTGTGTGTGTGTGTGTAATGTATATGAATACACACATGTTACACTTTATAATAAATCTTGAACAAAAATTAAGTCACATAGTTTTGAAATAGAACACTATTAACAGAAATAGAATATTAAAAGCTTTCTCATTTTTTTTTTTTATTTAAAAAATAAGACTAAATATAATTCCAAAGATACATCATCACATATCATTTGCCCTGATGATGTTTTAATGTTGAAACCAAAATGTTTAACAAATGATTCAACAATAAATAAAATCATTCACTGGAATTTCATGTATACTGGTCACACAATATTCCAATGGATAGCAGTATCCAAGTCCTTTGCTGTTTTAGACTGTTACTTAAACAGGGGGAGGTGAGGAGGGACACTTGTGGGTAATGATTGTTTTTTACTTCTCCTTTCACTTTTTCCTGTCCATCTCAATTATTTCCAATTCTACAGTTTCAGGGATTTATACAACTTAATCTGATAGTAAACACCAGTGTCATATCATTGCAATATTTTCTATGTGAAAAGCTATTTCAGCATGAAGTACCCCATAACAAATTGATATGCTGTTAATTAAACTAAACTAAACCTGCCTTCATGTAAATATTATTGGACTTTCTTATATTTTTCACATCTTTTTTTAAAATTATTTTGCTTGAAATTAATTGTTATTAATTAATTTAATATTTATCACAATTTCAAACCTGTTTTATTTTTTTATTAAACTTGTCTTTGGGAAAAGGTATTTTTTCATTTTGAAGCCATATTTATCTTGTATTCCAACAATTGCTATAATTGGTGGTAGAGAAAACTATACATATATTGATCTATGAACAAGCAGTATGTAGAAGGGGTAGAACATGGAAAAAGACTTGCATGATGAGTGTAGGTGATATAATTATGTAGCTTTACCATTCCATGGTAAGGTCAGAAACAACCTCTCTATTGGTCAGAGACCAGAGGCAAAAAATGTTAAGAATAGGTTTCTGGAACTATTATGTAATACCCAACTGGACATGTAAATAATCTAAAGGAGATGATTATCTATTGTTTAGGTTTAAATCATTTGCTTTAATGGCATATCAACCCTTAACAGTTATTTAATGCTGAATCTTTATATATATATTTGTAGGTATTCATTTATATATAAATATATGTATATATAAATATATATATATATGATTTGTAAATGTATAGTTTGTTGGTAACTTTATTTTTAAATAAACCAGAGTTCATTGTTTTCACACAGTTTAAATGGTTTAAAATATTGTTATCCAACACTTATAATTCTGTTTATTAATAATTATTTGTTTGCACACAGTTAAATGGTTTAAAATATTGCTATTTAATACAATTCTTTTTTATATCAATTATTTGTTTGAACACAGTTAGGTTGGGAACTTGTTTGCCACAAGAACAATTTGAAGAACACAATGAGGACAATTATGTAGATGCTAGTGCAGCCAAATGATTGGATTGGGCCTCTCCAACTGACCACCTGTCTAGCCCATTACAAGTCACCACCCATGGCCAACGTGTAACCTCATGGGTCAACAGGGTTACCCCTTTGCAGAGGTGCAGTCAGTGTATTCTACTGCCCCAGCCAACAGAGTGTATTATTTATTGCATCTCTAACAGTATTTTTGGTGGAAGTGTAAAAAAATATTTTCTACCAAATTCTTTTTTAAAGACTTGATTTTTACTGTTTGCAAAATCTTGTACTCATTTCAAAATCAATGTCTAAATTCCCATTATTTCACAGTTATAAAATCAATATTCAAATTTGGAAATAAAAAGTTCCCATGAAAGAGACATGTCTGAAAGTGACCTTTAAAAAATCTCCCCCTAAACTGCACCCTTGACCTGTCCATACATGTTAACAAATAAAGACCGATATTGTCCTGTGGGCTGAGGTTAAACAAATTTTAAAAAATGTTATTTGGGTTAGCAGATCAATTTGTGTGGGGTCAGTTGGAAATGATGGGAAGGTTTAGATAATGCTGGCTTGGATTTTATTTCTACAAAACGATATCTTATGTTTGCATATAATGAATAAAGTAATTCTGAAAAACATGGCAAGTTGATTGATAATAAAGAGTTGTGATAGAAAGTGGGGATCAGTTTTATATTGTTCCTAATATTAAATTCATTGTCCATTTCTTGGTTATAGTAGATTCTACTTCCACAGTCCAGATTGGATGAAAGTAACTCCCTAAAATCATTGCAAGTAATCAAAGGAAGAATGATAAAAAAATGGGGGATCAGTTTTGTATTGTTCTATTGTATTTAACACATCCCCTATTTCTTGCCCATTACATTCTATTTATTTTTACAGTCCATACAGTTGCCCAGTTAAGCTGGGAGTGTATAATACACCGACGACTTCTCCTCTGCAGAGAGGTAAGACCCCACTAATGAGAGTCCTGGATATGACACTAAACAATCTGATGGTGAGGTTCCAGTAATACTGGAACTTTGGCGAAGTTGGAGTACCCTTTCATTACAATCACTCTCAGGTCTACTCTGGCCTGGAGTGGTAGCACCTGATAGCATTCTATCTATGGGTAAAAAAGAACTGAACTGTGTACTTATGCTAAACTGAATTGTTTGAAATAGAAATGTTTATATATATAAAAATGAATTTGGTATTAAATAACCTACAATGGTTGATGTGCCATAAAACCAAACCAAACCAAACTAGTTCAGACAGGAAGAAACTCAAAAAAACATCATGATACTAAACTGCATTTGATGGTAAAGCTTCAGTTGTTTTGGAGCTTTGGAGAGTATGGAGTATTATTACTCCCAGGCCTACTTCAAGAGTGGTTAGGGTACCATCATCATCATCATCAAGACACACTGACACCACGGAGATCCCTGATTCTTTCTTGACATCCATCCCTTGCATACATCATTCTTGATAGGTCTTCTAGACTGCATTCAGTGGCCACACAGAGCTTTGCTGGTCAGCTAACTCTGGCATGTCCATGTGTAACTGTCCATAAGAGAATGTTACTTATGGGTTCATCCTAACTTCTCCAGCTGTGCTTCGCATGTCTTATTCATCTTACTTGGATGGTTTGTGCGATTAGAGGCAAATGGCCATATAACTGCTTTTTTGTGAGGTGTTGCTTGCAGGATTTGTTTAAAACAGCATGTAGCTTTCTTGTGTAGTTCCTGTCAAGCCTTCTGTCTAAGTGTTTTGTTAGCATCCATGTGGTGCATTCATATAGTAGTATTGATACAGCCATCACAAGTTGGAAGAAATCCTGTTTTTATTTTATTGGAGAGCTCAGATTTCCATTTGATTGATAAACTGTCAATAGAGTTTTATGCCTTCACTAAGCAAATGTTGACATCATTTTCAGAAGATGAGATACTGCTTCCAAGGTATGGGAACTGGTCTATTAACTTTAGAGGCTTACCACTTAAATTAGAGTAGTCTCCTTCTTGTTTAAAACATGTGAACTATGTTTTACTTGTATTCATGTAGGGGCCAATGTTTCCTGCTGCTTGGTGCAGGCTATTCAGCAGAAGGCTTGGGTGGGTATATTTACCTGTAGCTATTCTGTTTTTAATTCTTTTCAGTACGGTGTCAAGTTCTTCCTCAATAAACTGTCCAAGTTTAATAGTCACTATTAATAACATTTTGATAGATTTAAACATCAGTGACTTCAGGAGGTTTTCTGAGCAGATTCTTGAAATGTTCTTTCCACTTCTGAAGTCTTTCTTCTTTGCAGGCATCTTGTAGTTTTGCTCTCAAGATGATGTTTAAAAATTATTTATATTCAGTAGGAGTACTTGATACCTTATAACTCTATGTTTAATTATTTGTTTTAAGAATAGTTACTGGATGCTCTAATTATTTACTCAGGATTATAATTAGTTACTTGTAACCATACAACTGTGTGCAAACAAATGACAATTATTAAATGGAAATAGTTATTTGAAACCATACAACTATAAGTATTAGATAGGAATACTTGAAAGCATACAACTATGTGCAAATTATTTGTATTAGACAGGAATACCTGATATTATATAATTGTGAGCAAAAATCTTTTAAAAAATAATTATACAAAAAATTTAAATATAAATGAACATTGTACTTTATTCCCTAACCTCTGGGCATCAAATAACCCTAGACAGGTTGACTAATCATTAAAATCAATCAACGATGAACATGTTTCATGTCAGAACTTTCAATAATGCTTGAAAGCTGAAGAATATATAAACTGAAGAGTTGTATTTGATTGATTGATTTTAATGGCACATCAACCTGGCAAGGGTTATTTTATGCCTAGAAGTTTGGGAACTGTGTTCATTATATATTCGTATTTAAATTTTTATGTAGTTGTTTCTTTAGGTTTTTGTTTTGTTTTGTTTTTTACTCTGCTCTATCAAATACAAATAATTTTTAAACAGATCTTTTTGACTCATAAATAGGATCTTAACAGGTACTACCACTTTGGGTCAGAGACAACCTGTGAGTAATGGCAGTTAAAAGTTACTCTAAGAGGGCAGCTGAAATGTTCTGTTAAAAATAACAAAGATGAAGATAATACTCAGAAAAAGTGTGGAATGTATATATATATATATATATATTTTTTCATTAGCATTAGAAAACTAGTGATCCAACAAAATGTTCCGAAATTAAATAGCTGAGTAATTTGTAAGAGTACTGAACTGCAATTTAGTCATGGAGACCGGAAGTAACCATTATACGGTTATTGCTGACTCATAACTAATATTGATAAGGTATTATATTTAATTTCTTATAATTAGTCGGTTGATTTGGGTTGAAGGTAGATTTAGGTTAAACAGCGAAATCTGAGATGGGTGTTGCCTTGAGCATTGGCAAGACTAATTTCATAATTTTGAGGGTAAGATGACATGGTGGAAATGTTATAAGATCTTTTTTCCATCTAGAATTACTTTTAACAACAGAAAAAATTTAGGTGTTGTTTGAAAGTGGTTGGATGGTTGGTTTCTTGGCATATCAATCTTTGTGGGTTATTTAATGCCGAAGCCATCCTTGTAGAAGAATAGTAATGGTACTATTTAATTCATAGCTGGTGGGGGGATAAAAAGGTTTATCGCTTTCCCAAGGGTATTATTCTGAAAGTGAATGTAATTGCATGACTGGAGTTTGAATTCATTAACTACGATGTTGCAGTCTTGCACATTAGCCGCTATTCAATATTAAAAGAAGGGTTTTAAAGATGCTTTGGCTAAAGGAAAATTTGCTTTAATCAATGGGTTGAATGCCAAGGGGACTATTTTGAAGAAAATTAATGTCTACTTCATTGTCTATTTCTGTTTTGTTGAATACAGCTTCAGTTTTTATACTTTTTGAACACATTTTGCATATTGGTGGGATATTTTGATTCACAATTTTTTTTTCTCATTTATTCATTTTACATTTTTTATTTGCATTTTTTGTTTTATAAGAGTTTTTTTTTGCACACGGTTATCTGATATGAAGCATATCTATCTAAAAGAAATAATTTGCAAATAGTTGAATGGTTTCAAGTATTTCTAATACTAATAATTGTATGGTTTCAACTAATTATTTCTATAGTAATCATTTATTTGGAGTTATATGGTTTCAAGTAACTAATAATAATAAAAGTAAGTAAAGTTGGCGACCTTAGTCAAGGTGGACCTGAAAGCTCCCTTTACAATAGCTACTGCACCGGGGTGTAGGGGAGGGCGCTACTCCATTCCCTGGATTGCTCCACCTTACACTCAATCCATACCTTATGCTGAGTGTTAAGCAAGGCTGCACCAAGTACCATTTTTTTAGTCTTTGGTATGACTTGATCTTGGATTGAACCCTGATCTCCCGGACTATTGGCAAACACTTTACTCATTAAGCCAATAGCCCAGTTCATAATAATAATCCTTAGTAAACAATTACAGCTTCAAGTAATACAAATAATAATACAAGTAATAATACAAATAATTTACACTTGTATAGCATAAAATGTTCCTATCTAAGGTAAATAATTTTCAGACCAATCTATTGGGCCCCCAAATGAGACCTTGACAGGTCCTACAACTCCCAGTCAGAGTGGACCTGGGAGTAATGGCAAAGAAGGGGTATTCCACATTTCTCAGATTACCGAGACTGGAGCCTCACCATCAGATGCAGTTTAGTGTCATATCTAAGATACCCCCTTTTTGGACTCTTACCCCTTGCAGGGGATATAGTCAGTATATATTAAATCCTGTTGAGAAAGCTAGATGATTTTAAGACTGATTTCTCTTCTGTCAAATTGCAAAAATGCTTTGTAAAATTCAAATGGGCCCAACAGCTTAGCAGTATCACTAGATTCAAAATATATGAAAATATAATGAAATTAAAAAAAAAAAAAGAAGCATTTTGAGCATATTATAAAGTGGTGCTTCTAACTCGAGAGAAAGTTAATTTTATACTCTTTAAATCTCATGATACAATCTGCTACTAATGTTGATAAAATCTTCAAGATATCACAAAGACTGTATCAAAGAAAACAGTTTTTTTTTGTTTGTTTTTTTTTTTAATTTTAAGACTTGATTCCATTCACACTTTTGATAGCCTGACATTGCACTTGATTCAAAATCTGTTAAGCTTTTTTTTTAATTCCAGACTGGGTTATCTCGTTTTACAAAAAGGTAATCTAGAAATGTCTTCGAGCAGCTTATAAAAGAAATAAAATTAGATCTTCTCCTTTTTCATCTCTGGCTTTGAAGATGTGCGAGTTTGCAGGGACATAAAACTGATTTCATAATTGTTATGGTTAAGATGATCATTATTGACTGCATCATTTGTCACAGATATACCCATAGGGTGGGAGAGGGAGTCCCCTTGGAACTGTGGCTAATGTGCCCACTGCAACAATATGCTAAGTGAGTTCAAACTCTAGTTCGCTTTTAGACTAATACCCTTAGAAAAGGCATGAACCCTTTATTTCCCCAGCTATGGGTTATATAATACCATTACTGTCCTTCTACAAGGATAGCTTTGTCATTAAATAATCTATGAAGATTGATATGCACTTAAACAAAGAAACCAAATGTATATTTTCCATAAAACATATGTATGTTATTATTAGGTATTATTCAATGCCAAACTCTACAGCACTGGAACACTGTAACCAAAAAATTGCAATACCTCAGTAATCAATGCATAAAAGTAAGTAAAGTTGGCAACCGTAGTTGAGGGCGACTCGAAGGCTCCCTTTTCCTTAGCTACTTCACCAAGTTGTAGGGGAGGGCGCTACTCCTTTCCCTGGATTGCTCCACTTTACCCTTGATACGTACCTTATATTGCTGAGTGTTAAGCAAGGAGGTACTAAGTACCATTTTTATAGTCTTTGGAACGATATGACCTGGGATTGAACCCAGGTCTTCCGGACCATTGGCAAACACTCTACCCACTAGGCTCCAATGCATAAATATATATATAAGTTTTCTTATTTTTGGACTGTTACATATTTTTTTGAGTAACATCCTCACTGAGTGCACTTAATTTTATACTCAATCACACATGGTATGGAGTCTAGTAGTAGTGTAGTAGCTAACGTGCTGGACTGCAATATCATCGTAAGCAGGTTCAAACTCCAGTCAGGCTTTTTGCACTTTTAGACAAATACCTTTGGGGAGGTTATGAACCCCCTTGCCCTACCTAGCAAGAGGTTAAATAGTATCATTATGGTTTTTCTACAAGGATGGCTTTGGCATTAAATAACCATTATGCCATTAAATACAAAGAAACCAGGGATTGGGAAGAATGACAAAAAAAGAGAGAACAGGCTTTGAGAAGTTGGATGGGAAATGAACACTGACTTTATCACTCTTTCAATTATTTACTAAGTACAAGGCCAGAAGTATAAGGCACCCTGTGAAAAGCAAATTCATTAGAAAAGGTCGACTAGTCTAGTTTATTAATCATTACACAATTAAAGTGACTCTTGTAATTAATGACATTAACTTAGTTTAGTTATGACACAAGATCAGAAGTATGAGGAACCTAGTGAAAAACAAACTTATTTCTAATGATCTGCAAGCCTAGCTCATTAACCATAACATTATGAAATGGGTTCCTAGTTAATTATTAAGCTTAGCCTAAATGTGGCACAAAAACTGAAGTATGGAGCATCCAGTGAGAAGCGAACTCATTACAATTGGTATGCTATAATAATTCAGTCTAATAATAATTATTTGTTTGCACACTGTTATATGGTTTCTCATATTCCTATGCTATACTAATAATTTTTAAATGTCTATTTGACTCATAAATGGGACCTAAACATTTGGCCAATCGATAAGACCCTATCATTCTGGGTCAAAGTGAACCTGAACAATGAAAGGATGACTTCAAACTCTCCAAAACTCAAGAAATAGAGCCTGCTGAATGTAGGTTAGTGTCATACCAAGGATAACTCTTGTAGAGAGAGGGAATGCAGATGGTATATTCTTTGGTGTATTCTGCCGATAGAGAGGCACATATGTCATAATTCAAGAACTATCTGTATATATTCACATACACATAAATATCTCGTGTTTAGAATTTCTTTTCCATCCAGTAATCTTTTTTATATTGAACATATCTGAAATATTTTTTAGTTTTCAGTTGTTCAACATAAGTTGCATCGATCCAAGTCAGAAGTTGAATTGATCAAGTCATAAGTTGCATCGATCAAGTCATAAGTTGCATCGATCAAGTCATAAGTTGCATAGATCAAGTCATAAGTTGCATCGATCAAGTCATATGTTTCATCGATCAAGTCATAAGTTGCATTGATCAAGTCATAAGTTGCATCGATCAAGTCATATGTTTCATTGATCAAGTCATAAGTTACATCGATCAAGTCATAAGTTGCATCGATCAAGTCATAAGTTGCATTGATCAAGTCATATGTTTCATTGATCAAGTCATAAGTTGCATAGATCAAGTCATAAGTTGCATTGATCAAGTCATAAGTTGCATTGATCATAGATAATAAGTCAAGAGTCTCATCGATCAAAAATCAAAAGATTATAAAGCATAAGTCATATAGATAAGTCATGTTGAATAGATCATACAGCATAGGTTACATAGATCATTGGGCATAGATAAGATGCATGTCATAAGACACATCGATCATTGGTCATGTCTCAAAGATCATAAGCCATAAGTCACATATCATAAGTCTTATAAATCATAGATCATAAGTCTCATTGATCTTAGGTCATAAGTCTGTAGTCTTATTTGTGTTATGCAAATGGGGAATTGTTCTGTTGGAAGGTTTATCCAGCATTTCTGGAATGTGGTAGATACTCTGCAAAAGTTGGAGGCTATAGCAACTGAAACATAAACAGATGATAAATTAAAACTAAACAAAATAAATCAATGTATAATACTTGAGTAAGTAAAATATTTGTGATATTTTGTTAATGTGAGACAATCAGGGAGTTCCAGATGCTTTTGCCAAGGTCATGAAAGTAAGAAAGTAACAAATGACATTGAACAGTGAGATGCCAAACTTGTTGAAAGAAGAGGGGGTGGATAGTATACCTTGTCAGTAACAGAAAGAACATCAAGTGCTGTTGCTGTGTCGTCTTCTTCTTAATAAAAGGTGGACAGCCGAATTTCTACACTGAAAATAACAGTTCTCTTAGCTTCTTCTTATGAATTCCTTTTTGCCTGCAACTAGCAGTCCTACATCCAAGCTTGTCTCTTGTCTTAAAACACCTTTTTTAGTGCATTCAGGCAGGACTTAAATAATGATACCAAAATGCCACATCCGGGTCAATCACACAATGTGGTATTTTACATATGCGTCAGCATGTAGGTAGTCTCAATGTCAAACACGATTCATGATCGGGAGGATGTGAGTTCAATCTCCCCAATTGCCCGTTTCTCTCTCTCTCTGATCTCATTTTACACGCCAGACATATTGAGCTGTCGCATGAATAATTTCTCTCGCTACACTTGTTTAATACTCTCCAAGTACTATTCACAGGACTTGCCTCTATGGCTTGGAGTACATCCACCAAATGCATGGCTTTAGGACTGCCAGATGTTGTCTGATTGTTGAGGTTCTTGCAACTTGAGTAAAATATTTTTACACAGCCCAGTTGGTTGGGGCTGTAGAATCCACCAACTGCATCTCTGCAGAGGGATAAGACCCTCACCCAACAAGTGACCTAGATATGACTCTAAACAATCTGATGGCAAGGTTCCAGTAATGCTGGAATTTTGGGGAATGTAGGATACCCTTTATTACCATTGCTCCCGGGTCTACTCTGGCCCAAAGTGGTAGCACTTGATAGGGTCCTATCTATGGGTCAAATAGAACTGTTTGACATTTAAACCGAGTGCAAACAAATGACTTATGCTAAATTGAATTATCTGAAATAGAACTGTCCAATCATTTAACTGTGTAAACAAATGACTGATGTTTAATTGAATTGTTAGTGATATACTGGAATACTTGGAACTATTTAACTTTGTTGTCTTATATTTACAAATCAAATATATATGAATAAACCAGATTTATATAACCTACAATGGTTGATATGCCATAAAACCAAACTAAACCAAACCAATTAACTGCACATTCACCTTTTGTACAAAAAATCGTTATGGTTACTTTGGCGACTTTATGGCTCAATTTGAACTCATAAAGCATAAGTTCTTGAATTGCATGTTCATCTGTGTGGCTTTCAAATTACATACAGAGTGAAACAATGCACAATGCAAAATGCATCAGCACATCAACTACCATGATATTACCAATCAGAGCTGGTACCTACTACAGCTTGAACTGCTTTGGTCATATGATATATACCACAAACTTGTGGTATATTATTGTGGAAGGATTTTTTTTATATTATCAGTTTTCGTTTTGTATATCTTATCTTTCAGTTTAGTTAGGCTGAGAACTTTTCGGCTTAGTGCATGGGTTAGTTAGGTGCACACATTGAGTGCAGGTGTTCACACATGCATGGGGAGGATGGGACAATTACAGATGTCACAATAAAAACCCCAGATAGAAAATGGGACTGGGGATGTGAATGACACCATGCCCAGAAGCGATGGGCTGAGGATTTGGGTATTTGAAAAAAAGAATTAGTTGAGATTCGACACTAGAGGAAGGTAGTCGATTTTTGATCTGGGCAAGGCCAGACCAGGGGTCTACAGGATGGCTGCACATTGGTTGAGTCAGTGAGTTGAGAGCTGACGATGTACGAACAGTCAGCATAATAAGAAATTATGTCTTTCTCTCCTCATGTTGGAAAACCTTAAATTCAAAAAGGTAAATAAAAGTTTCGTACCTCAACCAATTTCATGTTTTCAGATTCCTATATGTATACACGTATGAACATTATGAATGTTTTATGCATGTGAATATCTTAGTCGTATTTTTGGACGTGGATATGTTACACTTGCATATACTGAAATATTGCAAAATTTATGACTCGCTCTAGTAGTAAGCAGGTCCAATTTCTGAAATCCAGGCAGATATGTTTATAAAGCCTATTTGCATACACTTTCACCATTTAGGTTTGATTTGGTTTCTTTGTTTAATGGCATATCAACCTTCATGGGTAATTTAATGCCAAAGCCATCCTTGTAGAAGAATAGTCATCATCATCATCATCATTAAGTCGGTCTGACAGCACAAAGTTCTTTGACTCTCTCTTGCCATCTATCCCTATCATTTATCACTCATGGTAGATCTTCTTGACTGCATCCAGTGTCCACACAGAGCTGATGTATGTAAGTTCTTGCTGGTTGGTCAACCCTAGTATGTGTATGTGTAGTAGTCCATAAGAGAACATCACTTAAGAGTTTATTCTTACTTCTCCTGCCCTGCATGTCTCGTTAATCCTAATTAGATGGTTTGTCAGATGAGAGGGAAGGGGCTGTACAGCTGTTGTTTTGTAGGGTGTTGCTTGCATGATATGTTCAAAACTGCATGTAGCATTCTTATGTAACACTCATCTAGCTTTTTCTATATGTGTTACATTAGCCTCCAGGTAGTGCATCTGTACAGTAGTATTGACATAGTCATAGCTTGAAAGAAATTCTGTTTTATTTTATCAATGAAATCAGATTTCCATTTGTTTGATAACCTGTCAATAGAATCCATATCGGGGTAGGAGATTAGAGGGTTCATATATTCAGTAAGTGAACCTAGTAATGTGACTGGAGTTTGAACTCACTTATTTCAACATCAATGTCTAGAATGTTAGCCACTACACTACAGAGACTCCATCTTTCATTATTTACTGGGGTTGAACTGTTTTGAATTTTAAACTCTCAGTTCCGTTGCCTACCCAATTGCATATATTTTACAGTTGACTAAATCTAACCCTCGAATAGTATGTAACAAGTTATTTACAAATTCTGTTCTTAATTTAAAGTAGGTTAAATGTTCTGAGTGAAAAAATTTGGATTTTTACTCAAAGTGCAATTTGAGATTTTAGGATTGACAAGTATTTCAAAAATTTTGTTAAAGAAATATCTTTGTTTTCTTTGTTGTTTCTTATGACAAAATCTTGAATTGTAAAATTTGTTTTCAGATAGAATTTTACATCTTGTCAGGTATATAAAATGTCTGTAAGATAAGAAGGCATTTATATACTAGGGTGAATCCAAATTTTTGCAATATTTCAAGCTACCAGGTTGAGTCAAAAGTTTTTCAGACTTTCACAGATTATTTTTTGCAACATGTATTTCCACTTTAAATTATTAATTTGATAGAATTTGTTCAATAGCTTTTTTTCTTTATTTTCATAGAGAAGATATAAACATTACGTGTTTATACTTTATTCTACGCTGTTGATAATGAGTGGTGAAAAAATGGCAATGAGATCCATTTTATGCTAACTGGGAAAAAAAGGAGTGAGTACAAGGCCAGTAGAAAAAGAAATTACTGATGTGGAAGGCCAAGGAGTTATCAATGAATGTGTGGCACAAAACTGTGGAAAAAGGACTGAAAAAATTGCAGTGAGATCCATTTTATTCTAATTGTGGAACAAAAGATTGAGTACAAGGCCAGCAGTAACAGTTTGGTTTGGTTTGGTTTTATGACACATCAACCGTTGTTGGTTATTAATGCCAAATCCATTTTTTACATTTAATTCAGTTTAGTATAAGTATAGTTTTTTGTTTACACACTGTTAAATATGAGAACAGTTCAATTTCAAACAATTTAGTTTAGCATATGTACACAGTTTCAAAGTAAAATATGTCAAAACAGTTCTATTTCAAGCAATTCTTTTTAGCTTAAGTACATAGTTTAAATGTTAAAAAACAGTTCTATTTAAAACAATTCAGTTTAGCATAAGTACACAGTTTTACTCTATATGACCCATGGATAAGACCCTATCAGGTGCTACCACTTCAGGCCAGAGTGGACCTGGGAGCAATGGCAACGAAGGGTTACTTCACATTCCCCAAAG
Organism: Sepioteuthis lessoniana; assembly: GCA_963585895.1. Taxonomy (NCBI): domain Eukaryota; kingdom Metazoa; phylum Mollusca; class Cephalopoda; order Myopsida; family Loliginidae; genus Sepioteuthis; species Sepioteuthis lessoniana. The sequence goes on from OY757942.1 coordinate 21,101,131, forward strand.
CTCCAGCATTACAGGAATCTTGCCATCAGATTGTTTAGTGTCATATCTAGGACAGTCTTTAGGGAGTCTTACCCCTCAGCAGAGAAGCAATCAGTGTATTCTACAGCCCCAGCTGACTGGGTAACCAAGCAGAAAAAGAAATTACCTATGTCGAAGTCTCAAGAACTGTCAATAAATATGTGGCAAAAAACTGGTTCAGATGTTTCAAGGTTGTTGATATCAACCTCAAAGACAAACAAAGGTCAGAGAGACCTTCTGCTTCTTGGTTGAAATGGCTGACTAACAGCCAAGCACAGGCACTCATACATTGTTGGCAGAATTTGGTCCTTCTAAAAGCACCACTAATTGACACTCAACAAGCTTGACCTTGCAAACAGATGCTGAAGTACTTGAAATATGAAATAGCTTGAAACATGGAAAAACTTTTATCTCACAGTAGTATTATATTTTTTTATTGGATTTACTATATGAGTAAATTAAAAGTTTGTCCAAATTTTGAATTAGAAGATCTATTTATTCTTCAAAATAAGAATGAAGATAGAAAAATCTTTTTTAATTAGAGATACATTTTTTTTTTCAATTATTAATATATTTTAAATAAAATCATGGTCACTTACAAATATATAAAATGTACAGAATGTTAGATATAGAACGTATTAGGTTAGATTTGCTGTGTATTTAAAGAAAACATTTCTCATACAATAGGGCTAACATATGTATGATATAACTATATAGTTATTGATTTTACTCAAGAAATGCATTGAAAATCTGGAAGAAAATGATCAGTGGTTAGGGATTAATACAAGCATTACTGGAGGAAGGGACTATTATATATATAGGTAATGATTTTGCTATAGAAATATATTGAAAATCTGGAAGAAAGGGATTGTCAGAGGTCAAGAATTAAGGCTGAATAGGGGTTTGTGTGATTTGATATTCGATATTAAATAAAAGAATAAGAAACTAAAAAGATGTTGATATATATAAACAGAGTGAGGTAGAGAAAAAAGAGAGAGAGATAAAAATCAACAGAGAGAGAGAGGGAGGGAAGAACCAACTGACATAATAGATAGATGAACAGACTGAAAGTGAGATACACTAACTGAGAAAAAGAGACAATGAATCAGAAACAGAAAGGAGAGAGAGAGAGAGAGAGAGAGAGAGAGAGAGAGAGAGAGAGAGAGAAACATTGATGGAAAATAATATATTGAGAAAGATTGGATAGAGGTTAATAGATGAATATGAACAAACAGTGAGAGAGAGAGAGAGAGAGAGAGAGAGAGAGAGAGAGAGAGAGAGATAGATACACATACAACAGAAAGAGAGAGATAGAGAGAGAGACATGCAAGATACAGAGAGAGAGAAAAAAGAGAGATTTAGAGATTGAGAAAAAGTGAATGAGAGATAGAGAAAGAGACAGAGAGAAAGAAATTGAAAAGAAGATAAAGTGAGTGAGTGAGTGAATGAAAAAGAGAGAGAAGGAGGTACATAAATAGATAGACAGAGAGAGGTTGTGTTGTTAGTCGATAAATAAAAGATTATTTAATTTCCTGTTTTTTCAACAATGTGGCCCTGTTTGTCGCCATCTTTGAAAGAAAGAAACACAGTTCAGCTTTTTTCACTTTTTACTCCCCACCCACCACCTGTTTTTTTTTTTAATTTATGACAAAATATTCAGCTTAAAAGTTTCCATCTGACAAGAAGCCACTTGACATTGCACATATAACACACAGTCACATATTTTGTTGTCTCTCATTTTTCTGACTGACCTCTTTCTTCTTTGGGGATTGTGGTTTGATTAAAATAATGAAATCTTGCTCTGTACCAATCTTAGATCCTCTCTCCCAACATTGTTTTTTTGGACCAGGAATGGCTGTACCCATTCAAAACTGATAAATACCCCAAGACCACATCTGAAATGTAGCTACCTCTTAACTGTCTTTTAATATTCTTTACCAAAAAGTCCTCCTTTGCCTTTAATGGTGGAGTAAGCCCTGTCAAAATCAGAGACCCATGCTAACTGGCCCTCATGCACTTTCTCTATCCTGGGGCCTCTCTATTTCTCTCTCTGTATATAAGTATTGGTGGGGTTTAAAATGCACTGACTGTATCACCTGCAGAGGAGAAAGAACCCTTCATTGCCATCTGAGATTTACTCTGACAAGAGTGGTACTATTTGTAAAGGTCCCACCTATGGGTCAAATAGATTTGTTTAAAATTGTTTGTATTTATTAGGAATACTTGATATCATAGGAGGTGTCCTCATGGTGTAATGGTTAAAGCGATGGACTGCAGAATCATAGTAAGCGAGTTCGTACTCCAGTCGCGCTATTACGTTCACTTTTGGGCAAATACCCCTGGGAAAGGTATGAACCCTCTTATCCTCCCAGCTATGGGTTAAATAGTACCACTACTGTTCTTCTAGGAGAATAGCTTTGGCATTAAATAACCTACAAAGGTTGATATGCCATTAAACAAAGAAACAAAACCAAACCTTGATATCATATAATTGGTGGAAAAAAGTCTCTAGTAATAACTACACAAAAAATAGAGATATAAATATAATTGTCCAATGAATGCAATTCCAGACATCTAATAATAAAATAATCAGCAATGGGTCAACACACTGTTTAAATCAATCACTCAATAATAAAATAGGATAAAAATCAGAGTTTCATGTTGTTGATCCACAAATCAACTTGTATTAACCACATTTGATACAAGCTCAGCTGAAATGACACTTATTTTCCTCTTGAAATATATGGTGACATTGCTCTGCAAATTCAGGCAGAATGCACAGTTAAGATTTTACTGAATAAAAATTATTTAACTATCAAATTTTTATCTTAATTATGTTCATATATACATTTGTAAATAATATAGTTATATGGTTTGATATACCTATAAATAAACACTGTTTTAATTATATAGTTTCAAGTGTGCCTCTCCAATGCTAATAATCTTCAAATGAGTCTATTTGACCCATACATGAGACTCTGACAGAATTTACCAGTCAGGATGAGAGTGGACCTGTTTAATATCTGTGATAGAGCATATGGAGATCTAAGTATGAATAGAGTAGACACAGAGTCAGTGGTGCTGGATGATAGCTAGTGTCTTGCCTAAGCAATTATTAGATCAAGAGGTATATATAACAAAAAGGAATTAGGATTAATAAATCAAGAGATGTATATAACAAATAGGTATTAAGATTATTAGACCAAGGGGTATATTGTTGCAATTTCATTTAGTCAATAAAATTGGTCACTAGTAACAATAATAATATTACAAAAATATGAAGGCAAAAATGAAATAAAACGAAATAAGGGGGAGAGAGATCCTTGTTTAAAATTCAAAGTTGTTTATTATGATAAAAGGAAGATAGCCAGCAATAAAAGGAAGACAATACAAAATAAGCCCTGAATTGACCCAGAAATGTTGGTTCTCCATTCAATAAACCCATTTACGGATAAAATTTCCGTAAGATGACTAAAAGGCATTAAGATTATTAGATGAAGAGTTTCTTACTTTTATCACTTTATTAACAGTTTCAGATGTTTTCTGTAAAATTGAAAACACAATGATCTGTTGAAACGTTTTACAAATATGAATTCTTTTTAATAATCCTTGGGGGGTGTCCTCGTGATGTAAAGGTTAAAGTGATGGACTGCGGATTCGTAGAATGCGAGTTCGTACTCCAATCGCGCTATGATGTTCACTTTCAGGCAACTACCCTTGGGAAAGGTATGAACCCCCTTATCCTCCCAGCCATGGGTTAAATAGTACCACTACTATTCTTCTAGGAGAATGACTTTGGCATTAAATAACTTACAAAGAGTTGATATGCCATTAAAACAACCAAACCAAACCAAACTAATAATCCTTTGTTTGCACATAGTTCTATGGTTTCAAGTAAATAATAATAATAATAATAATAATAATAATAATAATAATAGTAATTATTCTTAATACAAATAATTTACAGTTATATAGTATCAAGTACTCCTATCTAATACAAATAATTTACACACCATTGTATGATTTCAAGTATTCCTATCTAATACAACTAATTTGTACACTGTTGTGTAGTTTTATTCCTCTCTAACACCAATAATTTGAAAGCAACTACATGGTTTCAAGTGTGTCTATACAATGCTAATAATCTTCAAATGGGTCTATTTGACCCGTACATGAGACTCTAACAGAAATTAACAACCAGGGTCAGAGTGAGCCTGGGAGTAATGACAATGAAGGAGTGACTTCACAATTCTCAGATCTCTAGAATTGGATCCTCACCACAAGATGCAAGTTTGTAACATACCAAGGATACCCCTTTTGGGGGAGGGAGTCTTACCTTTCTGCAGAGGATGAAGTTGGTATATTTTAAGCCCCATGACAGGCTAATAAGACAAGAAGTAAGCAAATACATGGAGGAGGTTTTTTTGTTTTTGTTAATATGTGTCAGAAAACAGTTTTGTTTAACTGACATGCAGTGTTTTTTTTTCATTTTTTTAAAGGATCAAGAAGGAAAAATAAAAGGATAAATTTCCTGTTTTTTTTTTATTTAATTAAAAAAAAATGAAGCCATGTTTTTTAAAAACGTTTTAAAATTTGAGTCAATTTTGATTAAATAAAAAAGACATTTGTAATTACATGAAATAGTTTTGAGATTGAGAAATAATGAAAGATGAAGAGAAAAATGAAAAATGTTGTTTAAAAGAAGAAAAAAGTGTTAAAAAAACAACATTTGAAATAAAAATTCACTGGCATCAATGGATTGAAGTGTTTAATTTTGAAAAAGAACTAAAAGAAAACAAAAAAAAAGAAAAGAGAATGAGGATTTTGGAAGAAAAGAAGAAAAATTGGGAAGAGTGAAGGAAAAGAAAAAAATGAATTGTCTGTTGCAAAAATAAAGGAAAGAATAAGAAAGAGAGAAAGAAAGAAAGAAAGAAAGAAAGAAGAAAGAAAGAAAGAAAGAAAAAAGGACAATAGAATAAAAAAGAAAAAGAAAGAAATTAAGAAAGAAGTAAAGAGAGAAGAAAGAAGAAAAATGATTTATTGATTGATTTTAATTGCATGTCAAACCACCTGGGGTTATTGTATGCCAAGAAGCAAGAGAATTGAGTTCATTGTAAATTCATATGTACATTGTGTAGTTATTTCTTAAGGTTTTTTTGTGCACATGATCCTATTAAATACAACTAATTTTTTAAACAGGCCTATTTGACCCATTGATGGGTCCCTAAAATATACAACCACTGTGGGTCAAAGTGGACCTCGGAGTAATAGCAATGAAGTGATATTCTGCACTTCCTAGAGTTACAGAACTGGAGCCTCATCGCCAAATGCAGTTTAGTATCATACCAAGGACACCACTTTTTTTGTAGGGTGGGGGTCAAAGGTTTACACTTCTGCAAATGATACTGGGAAGGTGCTCTAAAGATCCAGTCTCAATACTTTTTGATCACACCTCATATTTGATTTGAATTTGAATTAATCAAAAACAAAATCTGTTTTTAACTTTCAACTAGTTCTGTTAACAGTCTCCTATTGACAGAGCATTTATAATAAGTGGTTATGTAACTAAACTGCATGGCATTTAATGGTTGAAAGTTACTAGCTTGTATAAAATGAAGCTTGAGAAAAAACGTCTGATAACAAGTTTCTTTTTAAAATTTAAGGCCCCGCTTAGAAAAGAAAAGAGTTCCATTCATGAACTTTTCTGGTTTATAAAAAAAAAACGAAAATGTTCTAAGTTGACCGAATTATTCAGTGAAAACATCTGTTATTTCTTCTTTCGTGTGTCGACAACAGAAACAAAAAAAAAGGAACCCTTCATATGATTATTTAAATCCCATCTTGGCGCATCCTCATGTTCATTATCTTTGGTCGAACACTTGGAATATTGTGTTCTGTCGAGATATCTGCTGTATGCAACTTGGCCTCTTTGAACAGAGCGTCTTTTGAAGGACACTGAAAAAATAAAGCCTGACACTCAGAGAAATAGGTTCCATACTCTCAGACATTTAACAGAGAAAAAAACCCAAAAAAAACTCTGAGTAATTGAAGTTAGTAAAATATGGAACAAAAAACAAAGAAACCTAAAATAAAACCTTTGATATGGGATCTGTGACTGATGGAAGATATACCATAAAAAACATGGGAAAGGCATGAACTTACTTTTCTCATTCCTAGATTCATTGACAAAATATCTCATTATAGGCATGCTATAGTAGTTAAAAGAGAAGAAATTAAATGAGTGAGTATTTAAGCAAATCACTTCCCCATAATTAATTCATCTGTCCAGACAGAAGCAGTAAATAGTTGTTATATCTCTTTCCAGGCTGAATAAAAGCTAACCATTTGGTTGACAAAGTTAGTATGGATACTTTTATAGATAGATAAATAGATAGATAGATATACCTAGTCCCTTTGTATGAGCAAAATGTGACACAAGGTGAATATTGAAGTGGAGTTTAACAGGTTTGAATTCGGAGTTTTCCTTCTCCCAGACTAGTTGCCATACCAAAATTAAAGAGCCCAGTCTCCCCAACCCATAACTGGAAGGAGAATAACTGGATTCATACTTTTCTTTTAGGCATTAGTGCTATGTGAAATATGAACAACCTCATCCACCATTTGAACTCAGGTTGTCATGTCCATTTCCAATGATAATAACCATCACACCATTATATATATATATATATATATATATATATATATATATATATATATATATACATATATATATATAAATTTCCCTCTCAATACAGACACGTAAGTTAGGAAAGAATAGACATAGTCAATAATTCTCAGTGACTGCTTGTTTCTTGCTGATCTAATCCTTAGACTACGTCTTGGCAGTTACTAAATGCAGATTTTTCTGAGTATAGGCTATTCTACCGTAGATATATATTTATACTCTATCACTGGTATTAAGCATTTTATTTATAAATAGAACAAACTATACGAGGATCATTAAATAAGTTTCCAGAGTTTTTTTCATATTGGCACTTTTATTGATAGTACACACATGAAACTCTAGTCGCCTTCAAAGTAATCTCCTCCGGCTGCAATGCACTTTTCCAACAACTTGTGGAAGGCCCTATGGAAGTCCTCTTGTGTGAGCGTGTCAATGACCTTCATCACTGCCTCTTTCATCTCCTCAATTGTCTCATAGCGACAGCCTCTGAGCTTAGGGAATAAGCAAAAGTCACAGGGAGCAAGGTCTGGACTATAGGGAGGCTGAGGAACTGTCTTGATGCCCATCTTGGTCACATAGTCTGTGACAAGGATGGAATTGTGGACTGGTGCATTGCCCTGCTGGAAATGCCACTGACCTGATTTGAAGAGTGCTGGCCTCTTCCGACGGAATCTCTTCCTGGACTCCCTTAAAACCTCAACATAGTAACCCTAACCCAAACCCTTTGGCCAATCAACTCTGGTGTATTGACTTTGTTACTCCTCCCACACCTCTCATCATCCCTCACAGACTCCCTGCCTTCTTTGAATCTCTTATGCCACTCAAAAACTGATGCTCGATTAATGAAAAAAAAAAAAAAAAAGCAGTCTGAAGCATTCCATACGTTTCTGTGGCATTTTTTCCAAGTTTAAAACAGAATTTTATTGCATATTGTTCTTCTAAAGTGTCCTCACGTCTAGATTGCATTTTTGAAATTCACCAGCTGTGACAATCAGGCTTTAGTAGGTTGTATTCCAATTGCTGCTGTAGCTGTTGATTTGAACCTGAAATCATAAAAATTAGTCAGTCATCTCATAAGATGTATAGCAATAAGATACTGAATTTTCAAGAATCTACGACAATTTTAAATACCTGTACAAAAAAGGTCTGGAAACTTATTGAATGCACCATGTATATATATATATATATATATATATATATTTATATGTATATTTTAAAATAGGTAGGTCTACGGAGAGATTCGTATTTTTTAGAATTTATTTATTTATTTTGTTCTTACATACATGTATGTTTCCGGCTTGTTGCTTTTGTCAGACAATATATATGGAACAAGGTCTTGTTAATCGAGTTCCCAATGAGACTTGAACTCACTTGTGTTTGCAGTTTGAATGGTTTTTAGTTAGTTTTGGGTTTATATAGAAATCCTCCTCGCTTTTTCTTCGAGGGGGGTTTACCCTAGTCTGCTTTACCCCTCATTGATATTTTATTTGTTTGTGTCATTGTGTGTGTGTGTGTGTTGAAGTGGTTTTGGATTTCCCTTACAGTTACTTTTCCTCTGTGCGTGTGTGTGTGTGTGTGAGTTTGTGTATCTTGGAGATTTTGTGTGTGTTCATGTGTGGTAGTATGGTTTGAAATTTACTAGTAACTATTTTTAAAATAATTTTTGTCTGTGTATATATATATACATATCTATGTATGTTTGAGCATATATATATATGTATATTTTGGCAGCATTTCTTCATTAATATATATTTTATTGAACATAATAGACATTTTTTGTCTACATATTTTTTTGTTAATCCTTTCGAATTGCTGTATTGATCTTATTTCCCAAGTAATTTCTGCCTGACTTTGGGCCATCATCAGGGAAGGATGTATTACAAAAGTGATGTAACTTTTGTACGTACATTACAACAGTACAGACGCTCTTCTTAAAAAGTAGTAATGTACATACAAAAGTTACATCACACATATGTATGTATATACACACTAATATGAGTAAAAATCTACAAACACACACACAAACATGCACACACATACACACACACACACACACACACACACATATATATATATATGTTACCCTTTTATAAAATATGATTTTGAACACTAATTAATTCGCATACATTTTGAAACAAAATGCTATTAATGATAATAGAATAATAAGAATTTTCTTATTTTTTCGTTTCCCTTTCTTCATTTGAAAATAATTTTTCAGTTGAGACATAACATTTCAAACAAACATTGCCCTGAAAATGGTTAAAAAAAAACTAAAACAAAATGTTGGCATATAATTCATATATAAATAAATACTTTCTGTGAATATCTTGTCTTTTCATATTTTATCATAAACATACCATCAAATTTATTTCCATTTTTCTCTAATATATATATATATATATATATATATATATATATATATATATATATATATATATATAAGATAGATATTATGTCTTGGATCCCTTACTACAAATGGATTCAGCAACAAAATAAACCATTCAAAATCTTTACATGCTAAGCCTCAGATGCTTATCAAAATTTCTTTTATGTTGCATAATTTTCAATCAGCCTTGAATGATTTGAAACTTGCTCCTCCCAAACCTAATGAAAAACTCATTAGTCAGGTGCCTTCACCACAGACAGATGGTTATACTTAAAAAGTCAATTTTTTATTTGATAAATGGATATGCTAAGCCACTGGTATGAATAATTCTTTGATTTTTTTATCAACTGGTTTTGATTTTAGGTCATCATTAGGAGAAAAGTTTTTTAGAAAGCTTTTAAAACATTTCTTAAAAGAGTTGATATGGTAAAAAAATGAAAAATTTACAAGTGATGTAGCATTGCCATATATATATATATATATATATATATATATATATATATATATGTGGGGGGGTGTATATATATCAAAATGAATAGATCCACAAAGAGAATTATATTCTTTGAAAAATTATTTATTTAGTTCTTACATGCGTTTCCAGCTAATGGCTTTCATCAGAGAAGTGTTAATGATTTTTCCAGTGGAATGTTTAGTTTATATAGAGTTCATTGTTTACCAAACATCACACTGGAAAAATCATTAACACTTCTCTGATGAAAGCCATAGGCTGGAAACACATGTAATAACTAAATAGATGATTTTTCAAAGAATATAATTCTCTTTTGTCGACCTATTCATTTAAAAATATTTACTTTTTTCTCTCTTTGGACCAACAAAAAAGAGAAAAAAATCTTTTTACCTATATATATATATATATGTGTGTGTGTGTGTGTGTGTGTGTGTGTGTGTGTGTGCATGTGTGTGTGTGTGTGCATTCAAATAGGAAAAAACACAAGGTCTTTAGAGGATAATTCAATCAATAGTTTGAATGATTAGCTAACATTAAATGTTTTTGGTTTATAAATTTGAAAATATTAAATTTTCATTGGGGTTTATAAATTGGTAAATAAAACAAAAAAATTAGAAAGGTTTAAACATTCTTTTTCCATTGATGGCATTTTTTTCCAAATTTATGTGATGTAACAAGTGTTGGAAAAGTTATTTAAAAAAAAACACAAAAAAGTAACTTTTAAACTCTTAAACAAAAAAAATTATTTCTTGTTTTCCAAGATATGTATATATATATATATATATATATATATATATATATATATATATATATATATATATATATATATATATATGGAATTTTAGGAAGGTATTCTATATACAATAGCCATGTTTTGTTTGTAGTTCTCATTAGTTTGACAATTCCATTATAGAATTTCTCTGTAAAAAGGAATTATGAGCAAAATCAGTCACAGATTCCATGTCAAAAGTTGTTTTTTTTTGTTTAATTTCTAACCAAGTTTAAATTTGAACGAAGGCCTTCTTGCGTCCACTTGGTTCCAATCTTATTGGAAAAGGTATGAATCAATTTTCACTAATGCTGTTGTCTTTCAATAACCAGCCTTTTTTAATTTTTGTTAACAAAGATATTAATAAATAAAAAAAAATCTTAAAAAAAAACTAATTGGAAACAAAAGTAAAACAAGTTTATCAGTTGTACAATACCATCCTAAAATACCCATAATGTATAAGTTACCAAAAATCCACAAACAATATATATATATATATATATGTATATATATATATATATATATCCTCATCATCATGTTGTGCTCCTAGCATGGATTTCCCTGACCCTCTCTCGACAACTGTTTCTATCATCCATCGCTCTCAACAGGTCTTCCAAGCTACATCCTGTATCAAAACAGAGCTGCAGTTGATAGATCCTTTGCTGGTTGTCTAGCCTTTGCTTGTCCATGTGATGGGGTCAACAGGAGTACATCATTTATGAGTTTGCCCTTACTTCTCTAGCAGTGTCCTGCATATCTGGCTTGTCTAATTTGGATGGTTTTCGTGATGGATGGTAGATGGCCGTACACCTGCTATTTTGTTGGCTGTTGCCTCCAGGACTTGTTCAATACAGCTCATTGCATTCTTATACATATTAAGATTACCATATATATATATAAATATGTATATGGAAGTAAATAATGTAAGTTAATCTGATAACACTGAGAAAAATTGAAAAACAAGGTAATCTAAAAAGAGGAATTTAATGTAAAAGAAAGTTGTGTTTCAGCTCTAATGAAAGAACGTCAGGACTAAGAGGGATGATATCTAGTAATTTTTAATCACTGATCCATTGCACCTCAGGTACTCTTGGGGGAGTGTGAACTCTCTTACCCCCACCACCACCACCAGCTATGGGTTAAATAGTATCATTGCAATTCTCCAACAGGATGGCTTTGACATTAAATAACCCACAAAGGTTGATATGCCATTAAACAAAGAAATCAAACTAAATTTTAAAACATTGATATTGAGACTAAATCTGAACTGTTTTAAACAATTGGAGTCCATAATTATTAAAATAATTTTGGCATTAAACATGGATATTGCGACTAAATATGAAGTGTTTACCCATTTGTTATGCTTACAAATTATTAGTATTTGATAGGAATCCTTTAAACCATAAAATTATGTACAAAGTTATAATTGTTTACAAATGATTTAAAACTATATAATTGCTTGCAAAAAAAAAATGACTTTGGTTTTAAATAACTTGACAAGGGTTGACATGCCTTAAAGCCAACTAATCTTCATCTTTTTCATTATAATTACTTTTTATTGCAGTTAAGTTATTATGCAAGAACCTGCAATATTATCCTGCATAATAGTACTGGGTTCAGAAGGATGGTCTGTTGGGATTTGAATATAAATTTTAAAATAGGCAATATAGAGCCTATTGAAAATTTAAATTTATTACAAAAAAGAACAATATTTGCAATTTTGTTTTTATATTATCATTTTGCTTTAAATATTCTCATTCAAAGACTTGCTCTCATGAGCTATACAGTTTTGGAGCTTCACAGTAAAGTTCTGAAAAGTCCCTGTGGGAAAGTGGCATAAGTGCTGAACTGTGACATTGCAGTAATCAAAAACAAACTCCAGTCATAGCATTGTTCACTTTTGGACAAATACTCTTGGGAAAGGCATGAACCTCCTTATCCAACCAGCTGTGGGTTAAATAATACCACTACTGTTCTTCTACAAGGATGGCTTAGGCATTAAATAACCAATGAATGTTGATATTCCAGTAAAAATGTAAACAAAAAAACAATATTTATTACTCACGTCATCTTTGCTTATGGAATTGCTGCAATTTCATGAAAAAATCGTTCAGTTCGTCAGCTGTCTGCAGCCTACGTTTAAAGACTTGAGTATTCAGATATTCCCAAAAGGAGTAATCATGAGGGGATAGATCTGCAGCCTATATTTAAAGACTTGAGTATTCAGGAATCCCCAAAGGGAGTAATCATAAGGGGATAAATTTTGTTATAAAATGACCACTGTATTGTACTGATAGTCATTATTCTAAAAATAAGTTTCAATCACAAATTCACAATATACAAATTCCCAACCATGATGGCAACTTTTTGGCATAATTTCTATTTTTTTTTTTTTTACTTTCCTTCATTCATTTTTTTCTTTCTCTCAGTATTTCAACATTTCTTTCTTTTTTTTCTTCATTTCATTTGCCTTAGTTCTTTCTTCCTCTTTACATTTAATCAGTTTTTTTCTTATTCTTTGTTTATATTTTCTTAATCTCTTCAATTTCAAATTCTTATCTAAACTTCTATGAAACTATTTTCTTTCATTTGCATTTGTCTTTTTTTTCTTACCCTTCATAAAAGAACTAAATAAATAGATACCATCTCCTCTCTTTACCATTTAATTTTTCCTTTCAATAAAGGAAATAACATCATTGCAAATCTTTTCCCTCATTTACTAATGTTCAACATTCTTTACCACAATGGCAACTGAAATGGCATCAAAGATGTACCACTGCTTTATCCTGTATAAGTTAAATTTGTTACTAGTAATGATTGACTGTACTTTATCTTGTTCTAGTTAAAATTATTACAAGTAATGATTGACACTTGCTGTGGTATGGGATAAGCTGCCTGCAGATCCCTTGCTGGAAGAATGTACTTGCATCCCAATAGATAATCTAATTGTGATGGGATCTGAGCTATACCTACAAGAAGAAGGACTAGCTATAGGTTCATACTTAATAGTAGTAATTCATAGTGATGTAAGAACATTAAGTTTATAAATCTCAAAAATTCACTCTGAACTATCCTAGAGAACACATAGCATAATGGTTATAGGCATTGATTCCCAAAGCTTTCAAGTGACATTCATCGACAGGTTGCAGGTTCAATCCTGACCGCAGGAATACTTAACACTTGTACCTGGTTATGGTTAACGGAATCTGAGCAAGTGACTCCAATGGATTAAATAAAAGATGTGGTTCAAAGTTCCATGTCTGCTCCTGAGTTCAACAAGAAACACCTGAAGAAAGCAGGAGGACATATCGGCTGAAACATTGTGATTATAATAATAGAGATGTAAACAATAGTCTGAAAACCTTCAATGATAAAAATCATCAAGCTTAGTCTCAGAAATTCAGACAATTAGTTAAAATTGTTACTTATAATAATTGAAAGTTGTTTATCTTAAAAAGGAATTAGAATATCCTGTTACAAAGCTAGTGTATAAAACAATAATAAATCTGAGATGAGAGCATTAAATGGTTTTATGGGTGTTATTTGGACTTCTACTAATAGCTTACATTATAGAATAGCTGGTACTGAGTACCAGGTTTTCTAAGGCAAAAGGGAATGTGAGCTTGAGTCTCACCAAGTGCTTATTTCTCACTGTTGTAGAAATGACAACCTGAGTGATTTACAAAGAAAAGCAAAAATAGGAATTATGCTAAGCGTAATGGGTATATGAGTTCAAATCCCGGGTGAGGCTGTTTGTTTTTCATTTCATGCCAAAACCCTTAAGAAAGGCATGAATCTGTTTGTTCTCTTTCCAACTTTGGGTGAATGGTAGGGCAGACTGGATTCTTTAGTCTTGGTATGATAATTACTCCAAGAGCAAACCAATTTTACTCTGCTTAAGAAGTGACCCTGTGTCACATCCTGCCAATGGATGAGAGGTTGGGTAAATATATACTATATATATATACATATATATATTACAGAGAGAGAGAGAGAGAGAGAGAGGGAGAGAGAAAGATAAATAGGTAAAGGTAAATAGTGGGAAGGCTGGGTTCTTTAGCCATTGTTAGGCAATCAGTCTAAGAGGAAACTTCGAAAATTGATCTTGTGTCACATTCTGCCAATATAATAAATAAAGAAAAATAAAAAGCAATTTGAATAAAGATGAGGGATAATACTTGCAAAATCGTTTATAATAATGATTAAAAGACCTTCATAAAATATATATATATAAATGTTTGATTAAATAGAACATACACTTTGTGTTTTTTTTTCTTATCTTTAATCTGTTCAAGTCTTTGTATAAATCATTTGGCGTCTGGATGGAATGAACTAAGGAAGGACAAGTTGGAGGGGAATTTACAGAAGCAAAGAATTTTACTAGAGGTAAAAGGAAGAATTGGCAATAAAGTGTTAAAGACATTTTAGAATGTGGCTGCTATATTCAAAGTTGATCTGATTTAAAAAAAACTTGTTAATTTGTAGTTGTTTGTTTAAAAAAGAAAATGCTGCATATATATATATATATATATGTATGTATATATACACACACACACACACATACACAAAGTACTAAGATTAGCCTAGAAGTAAAGTTACACGAAAGCTAAACTCGTCAAAAATGAACAATAATGGTGATTCTTCTACAAAGAAATTTAGATAACTGTCAGTCTATATTTTTCAGGAGTTGAAGTAAAGACACTAGACTCTTGTGTTTCGGACGGTCACTCAAGTGGTGCATCTTTTTGATATCTATGGGGCATTGACAACATCCTGTAATTCAAGAAGATGAAAACATCACTTCTTGGCGCCACTGATAATAAAGAAAATTTAGTTATTAATGCTAGGGTTTTTGGAGAGACAGAAAGGATACTGTCTTGGTGATAAAAGTCTTGCTAATTTTGGTAAATTGGTGCCAATTCTTCTGGAGTTCAAATCTTCTTGGATCTGTCTTTCATAAACCAAATATGAACACTTTCTTTATTTTCAAATGCTCCTATACCCACCCACCCTGTCAGTGGGGTTTAGAATACACTGTCTATCCACTGCAGGGGAGTAAGACCCCTTCCAAAAAGGGGTTGTCCAGGGTATGACACTAGACTGCATCTGATGGTGAGGCTCCAGTTCATAATCTCATCATGTGTCATTCAAAAAGTTTTAAATACTCTTTTGACAGCACTTTTTTTGCTCACTCTAAATATATAACACAAAAAGTTGACAGAGCTTAGACTATGCTGACTGCAGAGGGGTAAGACTCTCCCAAAAAGTGGGGTCTTGAGTATGACACTAAACTGCATCTGAGGAGAGTAGAATACCCCTTCATTACTATTACTCCCAGTTCCACTCTCACATGTAGTGGAACATGTTAGGGTTTCATCTATGGGTCAAATAAATCTGTTTGAAAATTAGTCATGTTTGATAGTAGTATATGCAAAAAAAAAAACTCTTAAAAAACAACTACCTAAAATTGTAAATATGAACATACAACAGAAGCAATTCCCTAACCTCTAGGCATAAAATAACCCTAGATGGGTTGACATCAATTAATCATACACACATGTATAAGTAAAAATGGATTCAAACATAAAAGAATATTACTATCTTACCAATATGTCAATAATCAGATGATTAAAATCTTTTAATGCTTTCAATCTAAAAAAATATAGGTGTGAAACTTTTCGTAATTTGTTAATAAAAAAATGTTTCTTGAAGTTTAAATTGAGAAATAAAGGTTCTCTAGGCAACGGAGAAAAAAAGTTGGTATGTATCTGACTTCCCACTAAACCAGAAAGCGGAACAAGTTGGTTGGTTGGTTGAGTTTTATGGCATATCAACCTTTGTAGGTTATTTAACGCCAAATCCATTTTTGTTCAAATAATCAGTTCTATTTCAAACAATCCAGTTTAGCATGAGTACACAGTTTAATTGTCAAAAACATTTCTATTTCAAGCTATTCAGTTTATTCAAACAGTTCTAATTCAGCAAATTCAGTTTAGCATAAGTACAGATTTTGTTTACACTCAGTTAAATGTCAAAACAGTTCTATATTAAACAATTCAGTTTAGTGTAAGTACATTTTCAATGTCAAAAAACAGTTCCATTTCAAATAATTCAGTTTAACATAAGCACACAGTTTAAATGTAAGTATGGTTTAAGTGTCAAAAACATTTCTATTACAAGCTATTCAGTTTAGTCAAACAATTCAGTTTAGCATAAGTATGCCGTTAGTTCTATTTAACTCATAGATAGGGCCCTATCAGGTGCTACCACTCCGGGCCAGAGTGAACCTGGGAGCAATGGCAGTTAAGGAGTGCTTTGCATTCCCCAAAGCTCTAGCATTACTGGAACCTCAGCATCAAATTATTTCGTGTCATATCCAGGACACTCGTTGGGGGGGGTCTTAGTAAAGTTAGCGACCATAGTCGAGGGTGACCCGAAGGCTCCCTTTTCGATAGCTACTACACCAAGGTGTAGGGGAGGGCGCTACTCCATTCCCAGGATTGCTCCACTTTACCCTTGAACCGTACCTTATAATGCTGAGTGTTAAGCAAGGTGGTATCAAGTTCCATTTTTTAAAGTCTTTGGTATGACTCGACCTGGGATTGAACCCAGGTCTCCCGGGCCATTGGCGAACACTCTAACCGCTGGGCCAATGTCCCGGTTATCTAACCGCTGGGCCAATGTCCCGGTTGAGGGGGGGGGTCTTACCCCTCTTCAAAGAAGCAGTCAGTGTGTTCTAAAGCCCCAGCATGCAGGACAAAGCCATTTTATAGTGTGGATGGTGCACAAATCAAAACTCATGTATGGCAGGTGCAAAAAATACTTGGTCCAGTCGACATTCCTCTAATGGATGGAGAGCAGGTAAAGCCTGGGAGGATGGCCCCCTGAAACTAAACGTTCAAGGACAATTCTAACCACCAGGCATAAATTCCAGATGGCTGGCCTGAGATGTTTATCTGTACCTCTTACCAGATAGGATTTGACACAAGGTCATTTTAATTTGGGAGGCTGTGTATGAATTGAGACTCATGCATAGCTGGCATAAAAAAAATGCCTGGTCTCTCAGTTACCAAGTTATAAACTTAGTCCTGCAAAGTGGGTATTGTCTGAGGGTGAGGCATGGGTCCCTAGAACCAGGTGCTCACCAGTCGAAAAGGATCAGTACCAAGTGTTTGTCACCAGGTCAAAAAGCCATGTCCAATGTGAATTTTTTCTTGTCAATGATTCCAACCATTGGACATAAATATTAGGATATGACACAAGGTTATCTTAATGTGGAGGCTGCCCATGAATCAAGACTCATGCACAGCAAGTGAAAAAATAACTTGACCCTATCAGCATTCCTCTAATGGGGTGCCTCAGGTGTTGTATATCGTAATACATATATATGCGGAAAATAATCAAACATAATGATGAACTTCAGTGAACGAAAGAACACACTTCTTTATAAAAATATATCTCTCACACTTTATTCTTGAAAGGGTGATATTGGTTGTGTGGGAGAGATGAACTGGAGACAGAGACAGACTGGTATATTGACACAAAGTTCTTCTTTGACCATCTTGGCTGGTTTGCTCAACCGTGGGTCACTGAGGGCCACAAGGCCCTCAGTCTGCAAGCTGATTCTCACGCTGGCATCCTATCTCCAACTGACTCAAGCCCTGGTTATATTATTGTTTAATGCCCACCTGCTTCCGCTGTTCTTCCGCTTATTTACACAGGTGCATCTCTTGATTGACGGCTTGGTCGAGGGTCAATATATAACATCAGGCACCAAGCAAGGAAATTAGTCCTGCAAGCAGATAAAAGCCACGGTAGATGGCCTTTGGGGAGGTCAAGTGATGGTTACTTTACAACCACTGAGAATGAATGCCTGGTTTATTTATCCATACTTCCCACGAGGTAGGATTTGACACAAGGTCTTTTTCAAAATGGGGGTTAGGGGAAGGAAGACTTGCCTGAAAGCAATGTGCATGTGAGTCATTGCTTGAATTGATTCACCTAGTGTAATGTGTATATTTGTTTGTCATTGATATCTACCTGGTACGAATGCCAGGTACCAATAGAGGGTGGAACGATAAAATTGTTGTCCTAAAGAAAACAACACTACACCTTTATTTTAAAACTTTTATTGAAAAAATCAATTCAGGTAACTTGATTATGTAGTAGAGCTGGCATCTATTCAATGTAGCCGCCTTCAGCCTCAATCACTGCCTCAATACAGATCCAGAACTGGGAGCATGCCTTTTCCACAAGCGCCGGCGGGAGCTCGGCAAATACTCGGCAGATGGCGGCAATCAGACTGGCTTGGTGTTGTGGGAGGTCATGTTGGTGATGTTCTCAACATATGACCAAACGAAGTAGTCCAGTGGGTTCAGGTCGAGGGAGAGGGGGCAGTGAGAGAAGGGTACAAAGTCGTAGCACTCTCAAACCTGGGTCTCTTTGGACTTGTGGGCCAGCGCTGAGTCCTGCTGCCACACCCAGCGTCTGCCAACAGCCACCTGATTGCACACTCTTCAGCATATCCAGGTATACTTTGGTGTTGACTTTCAAGCCGACATCAAAGATGTGAGGTGGCATGATGTGGCCCTCGCTTGAAACCACACCGAAGACCATAACCATAGCCGGAAACTTTGTTTTCATCACCCTAAAGCATTGAACTGTCCGGATTTGCATTTTGAGGGTGCTGGCAATGGTCCTGTTGTCATAACATGGATTGGTAGAGAGCATGAGTTGTACAGTAGCACATCTCCGATCTGACTCATTGAACATTGTGCCACTTTCAGACATGATAGAAGGCTCCTATCACTCTTTGGATTTGTACACAACTGGCCAACTAGTTGATGGTTTGCAACAAAAAAAGAAAACCGGTTTTCATTAAACGGAAATGGAATCATGTCGTCTTTTCTAGGGCGACAATTTTATCATTCCACCCTGTATTTATCCATGCCTCCCACCTGGCAGGATTTGACACAAGGTCTTTTTATAGAGGAGATATAGGGGAAGAGGAGGTCAGCCACTCGCACCCTGCTGGTCAATGCTAGTCATCGGATCAATTGGTGTAATGTGAACTATGCTAGCCTTTTTGCCCACCGACTGAATCTCTGCAGAGGGGTAAGACTCTCCCCCAACGAGTGTCCTGGATATGACACTAAACAATGTGATGGTGAGGCTCCAGTAATGCTGGAGCTTTGGGGAATGTGGAGTACTTCTTCATTGCCATCTTTCCCAGTTCCACTCAGACCCGGAGTGGTTGCACCTGATAGGGTCCTATCTATAGGTTAAGTAGAACTGTTTGACATTTAAACTGTGTTATTATACAAAACTGAATTGTTTAAAAAGGACTGCTTTATTATTTAACTGTGTGATAACAAATGACTGATGTTTAATTGAACTGTTAGTGATACATATCAATACTTGGAACCATTTATCTTTGATATGCTAAACTAAATTGTTCGAAATACAACTGTTTTTACAGTTAACTGTGTATTTGTATTGGATAAAAATAAGTGAAACCATGTAACTGTGTAAAAAAATGAGCTCAGGGTTGTTTATAAATATTAATTGGCCAAATGAGTTGAGTGTTCACCAATGGTCCGGGAGTCCAGGGTTCAATTCCAGGTCAAGTCATACCAAAGACTCAAAAAATAGTACTTGATGCCACCTTGCTTAGCTCTCAGCACTATAAGAAAAGGATCAAGGGTAAAGTGGAGCAATCCTGAGAATTAAGTAGTGCCCTCCCCTACACTTCGGTGTAGTAGTTATTGAGAAGGGAACCTTTGGGCCATCCTCAACTAAGGTTGCCAACTTAATCATACATTTAACATATATGTATAAAAAGGATTTGGTATTAAATGTCCTACAATGGTTGATGTGCCATAAAACCAAACCCTAACATAACCTGTGCTAGCCTTTGTTAAGTCTCCCACCACATATACCAGGTGACCTAAATAGTCATAGATTCACTAGACCCGAAGGTCCAATGAAATGTGAATCTATGCTTGTCATTATTGGGCCAGCTGGCATGAATGCCAGGTGGTCAGCCCAAAGGCAAAAAAAGCCCTTCTTGGAAAGAAACTGCTGTAGCTTTTATACTTCTCCACTGGCTGAACTTATTAAGTGGGGATGACTGATCTATACAAAACATTACTCATAACCTGAAGTTATTAGTGCAATTTCTGTGCTGAGCTGCACATTTTATCCCCACCTTCTCTTCAACCACATTACTAAAATGTTTTATGTCTTTATGACAATCATCAGATGATTAAGGGGGTGTCCTCATGGTGTAATGGTAAAGCGCTGGACTGTGGAATTGTAGTAAGTGAGCTTGAACTCCAGTCGCGCTATTACGATCACTTTCAGACGAATACCCTTGGGAAAGGTATGAAGCCCCTTATCCTCCCAGCTATGGGTTAAATAGCATCACTGCTGTTCTACTAGAAGGATGTTTTTGGCATAAAATAACCCATGAAGGTTGATATGCCATTAAACAAAGAAACCAAACCATCTGATGATTAAAATCTTTTAATGTTTTCAATTTAGAAAAAAATATTCAACTGATATTGAAGAAAGTTGACTGTAAAATAAAAAAATCTTCAGATGAAATGCTGAAATTCTTTGAGATGTATTTCTACATTTTAGAGAAATTGTCTCATTGATTCCAAGAGGAATTAGAAAATTTTCTGTTGTTGGGATTGTTGTCTATTGGTGCCATTGTTTGGTGAATGTCTCTCTAACAAAAATGGCTGATGAGACAAGAAGCAAATATATGGAGGAGGGTTTTTTGTTTTTGTTAATATGTGTCAGAAAACAGTTTTGTTTGACTGACGTGCAGGATTTCTTTCTTTTTCATTTTTTTAAAGGATCAAGAAAGAATAAAAGGATAAATTTTCTCTGATTTTTTTTTATTTAATTTTAAAAAAGGTAGCCATATTTTAAAAAAACTTTTAAAAATTTGAGTCAATTTTGATTAAATAAAAAAGACATTTGTAATTACGTAAAATAGTTATGAGAGTGAGAAATAATGAAAGATGAGGGGAAAAATGAAAAATGTTATGTTTAAAAGAAGAAAAAATTATGAAAAGAAAACATTTGAAATAAAAATTTACTGGCATCAATGGATTGAAGTGTTTAATTTTGAAAAAGAACTAAAAGAAAACAAAAAAAAAGAAAAGAGAATGAGAATGTATAATTTGGGAGGAAAAGAAGAAAAATGAGGAGAAGTGAATGAAAATGAAGAAAATTTTGTTTCAAGAGAAAAAACTAAGATGAAAGAAAAACAGAATTGAAGCCAATAAAAGAAAATATGGAATTGTTTGTTGAAGAAATAAAAAAGAAAGAAATAAAAAAAGGGAGACAAAAGGAAAGAAAGAAGAAAAAAAGAAAGAGTGGATGGAGAAAAAAAAGAAAAGAAAAACGTATTGAGAAAAGTAAAAGAAAAGAAAAAGAGAAGACAAATGGAAAGAAAAAAGAAAGAAGTAAAAAGGAAAGGTGGACAGAAAAAAGGAAGCAAAGAAAAATGTAAAAAGAGAAGAAAAGTAAAGAAAAAGAGAAGACAAAAAGGGAAACAAAACCTTTCTGGGTTATTTAATACCAAAGTCGTCCTTGTAGAAAAACAGAGGTGGTACTATTTAACCCATTACTAGTGTGTCGGCGGGGAGGGGGGGAATAAAGAATTCATATCTTTTCCCAGGATATTTGTCCAAAACTGCATTAGTACAATAGTACAACAAAAATTTGTACTCACTTACAACGATGTTGTAGTCTAACACCTAAGTCACTATGCTACTGGGACTCCTCCCAAAAGAGAAGAAGAAAAAGATGGTTGGTTGGCTTTTATGGCATATCAACCCTTGTAGATTATTAAAAGCCAAATCCTGTTTATACATATATATTAAATAGATTATATATGATTTGTTCACAAATAGTTTCTCCATAACATTTTATACAAGGCAGAGCTCATGTGTTTGTTAAATGGTTTCAAGTATTCCTATTTAACATGAATAATTCTATTTAGTATTAATGATTTGTTTGCACACAGTTAAATGGTTTCAAGTATTCCTATCTAAAAGGAATAATTCTATTTAGTATTAATGATTTGTTTGCACATAGTTAAATGGTTTCAAGTATTTTTATCTAAAAGGAATAATTCTATTTAGTATTAATCATTTGCTTGCATATATATTGAAAAGAGATAAAAGATAAAATGAAAAAAAAGAGAAAAGGAAAAGAAATGTGTGAGAAAGACAAAAAGAAAAAATGTATGACAAAATGAATGAAGAAAATAAAAGGAAAGAAATGATACAGAAGGAAAAGAATGAATGACAAAATAAACAAAGAAAATAAAGAGAAAATGAATGACATGAAAAAATGAATGAAAAAGGAAGACAAAAAGGGAAAAATGAATGACAAATATTGGAGATATTCAAAAAATGGGACACAAAAGAAAAAGAAGGAAAAATGCCAAAAGAAGAAAAAAGAAGAATGCTTCTAGAACCCTTTGTTTCTTAGATAAAAAAAAGGAAGGAAATTTATTTGTCTTTGAATTATACTGATCCGTAAGAGAATCAAATGATTTTCTTATTCATTAGGAATCTCAAAAGACAAAGGTTTTTTTTGGGAGGTGATTTTCATCATTTGCAGGAACAGTTACCAATTTCCTGAAGACTTTCTCTCTGTCAGTTAACAATAGAATCATCCCATGTATGATAATAAAACAGGGCCTCAGTCTTTTTAAAGAATTCCAATAATGCAGAACAAACATCATGTAATAAATGAAGTTTTGGAATAAAATATAACCAATTTAGTTGGATTTATTTATTTTTAAATCTGTCAAAGGTTTAATAACTAGGTACATGAGCTCACAAATTTCACCCACACCCACACACACACATACACACAAAAAAATATCATGCCCAAAACATATTTTTCTTATATCTTTGACTTCTTTTCAAAGCAGAAACATCTTTATTTTAAGCTATCCTATCATTCCATTGACTTTTTGAAAGTTTGTGGAAACACTATTCCTAAGCTCACAAAATTCACAAATAAAACTGATTACAAAACATATTGAAACTTCAGGTTGCAGACATCTTTGTTTAAATTTACTCTATCATTCTTTTAAAAGAAAGGCTATGAATTGTTATTATTATATCTAAGATTAATACTATCTTATGTGATTTTTGTGATGCTGAAATATTAGGCTTATAGTGTATATCAAAACACTTTCAAACTTTGTTGTAGGGAACAGGCATCTCATCATTCCTTTTAAAGAAAAGTTGAGAAGAGTTGCTAAATTAAACATCAGAGTTGCATTTGGCATATTCTAAGCCTTGCTGACAGGGCAAAGAAATCAGATAGCCTCAATCATATTCAGTACTTATGTGGAAAAGTGTGTATTTCTCCAGCCTCTCAACCATTGGCAGAATGTAACATAAAGTCTATTTCTAAGTCAAGTAGTGCTGGGTATGAATTCAGTTTTTCTTCTCTAAAGCCAGTTGCTGTAACACAGCTAAAGAGCCTAGTTTACCTATAGCCGAAAAAAAGAAAATATGAATTCATGCTTTTCTCTCAGGCATAGCACTGTGTCTGTGTGGAAATATAACAAGTTGGATTTCATAAGTGCAGATCATGAGAAAAATGGAGATCTGTGTGCTGAGTCATGTGACAGGGTATGAGATTTAGATTCTAAGACTTATTTGGGGTCTGTATTCCTATCTAATACAACTTGCATACAGCTGTATGGTTTCAAGTATTCCTATCAAATACTAATAATTTGCGCACAGTCGTATGATTTCAAAAACTCTTGTAAAATAAGTGTAAGAGTTTCAAGTAATTCTTTCTATTCAATAATAACTATTTGTTTGCGCATAGTTATATGGTTTCAAATAACTAATAATAATCCTTTACAAACAATTCAAGCTTTAAGTAAACTATTCTTTATACTTATAATTTAGAGTTATATGGCGTCAAAATAACTATTTCTTTTTTAATAATCATTTGTTTGCATAGTTATATGGTTTCAAGTATTCTTATTCAATGCAAGAAATTTTCAAACTGATCTATTTGGTTTGGTTTCTTTATTTAATGCCATATCAACATTCATGGGTTATTTAATGCCAAAGCTATCTTTGTAGAAGAACAGCAGTGATACTATTTAAACCATAGCTTTTAGAAATAACAAGGTTCATACCTTTCTCAAGGCTTTTAGTTCAAAAGTGAACGTCATAGTGTTACTAGAGTTTAAATTCGCTTACTTTGGAGTTGCATTCCAACACTTTAACCATTACACTACGGGGACTCTCCCCCAGATCTATTTGACCCATTGATGATACAACCACTCTGGATAAGAATATACCTGGGAGTTATGGCAATAAAAGGAGTACTCTATACTCCCCAGTATTCACTGCAGGGAATACAGTCAGTGTGTTCTAAACCCACAGACAGGGCATTGATTTTTTGTGTTATATATTTACAGTGGGCAAAAAAATGCTGTCAAAAGACTATCTAAATTTCTTCCTTTTGAACAACTCATGATGAGATTATGAAATTTTTTCTTCTTCCCCCAAAAGAACCAAAATTTAAGACGTATCATCAAGACCAACTTTCTTGATTTGGCATTTGTACTAATGAAATACTGACAGGGGGTGTACCCCACCCTGCTCTAAAAAAATTTCTCCCCCAAATGTTTTTTAATCAAACCTCTTTTTGGCCCAACCCCTTCACACTTGATCAGCTCCTCCCCACCCAACACCAATCTGATGTAAGCTTTTCAAGTCAGCATATTGACCACCGGGGTGGGGTTGTAATTGAAGTGTGTGGGGTGTAGTAGAGCAGGACGTTGGGTGGGAAGTTGGTTCTTTTGGGAAAGGTTGGCGGAAGTTTCTGTTACATCAAATATTTGATCCTTTCCGTGAGGACTGCCCTGACCCACAAAAGATGATTCAACTAGGGTAGAAAATTCTCCTCTCCATCCCCAACCCCTGACAGAATTTTCCCCTCCCTCACTCTTTAGAATGACTTTCTACCCTACCAAGCACTTACCCTTCCCTTGTGATTAGCTTATTAGGATAATTGTAGTTTGAAGGGTGGGGTAGGTAAGGGATGGAGGATTCTTTGACTCTTTCTTCTTCTCTTTTATTTGTCTCATGAATCCCTTCTTTATCTTAAAGAAAGAAAGAAAAATAATTATTTAATAATTCATCTTTAAACTACTTTTTTCTTTTAGTTATTTTCTTTCATTCTTTCTTTCAATTTTCTTCCATGAATCAGAGAACTTCTTTCTTTTTCTTTCATTTCTATCAAATTATTCTTTCTTTCTTTTCATCAGTCATTCTTTCTTTTTTTCTTTCAATTCGCAGACATTTTTTCATTCCTATTCTTTCTTTTTATCTCCATATATTCATTCTTTGTTTCATGTTCCCATTCAGCCAATCTTTTTTTTCTTTCTTATTCTTTATTTCTTTCTCCCATTCTTTGTTATTCGCAGTAATTCATTTATTCTTAACTCACCAAATCATTCTTTCTTTATCTTAGTTCTTATTCTTTCTTTCTTATCTCTTTTTCTTTCTTTCCTTTGTTCATATTCCCACTCATTCATTTTCAATACTATTCTTTCTTTTTTTCATATTCAATCTTATTACCAGTCTTTTTCTTTCTTATTCCCATTCTTTTTCTTTCTTTTATTTTCCCAGTCATTCAATTTTCTTAATATTTTCAATCATTTTTTCTTACATATTACTATTCTTTCTTTCTTTTTCTTCTCAGTTCATTTATTTCTTCTTTATTTTTCTTATATCTTTTTGAATTGTGTCCTTTGTTTCAGTTGCAGACAAAATGTATTGATCTTTCATTTTCAAAATAAGACAAAAATCTGCTGATAAATAAAATATAAAAAGATTTTGAGAAAGCTAAAAAAAACAACAATTAAGAAGAAGAAGAAGAAGAAGAAGAAGAAGAAGAAATAATAATAATAATAATGATAATAATAATAATAATAAAACCATCATTCTTCTTCTTCTTCTTCTTCTTCTTCTTCTTCTTCTTCTTCTTCTCTATTATCATTTTTTGATTTTATCTTTCTCTAATCCAACCTTGCAACTCTTATTGGCTGGAGAATGGAAAAGTATCAAAAAATCTTTTTCAAAAAAGGATTTTAAAAAATCAATACATTATAAAAAATGCAATGTAGAATGAATCCAGGAATTTGGCATATACATATGACTTATATATACATATTACTTATATATGCATATGACTTATCGATACATATAGGTTAGAATAGCATAAACATAAAGGCAATGATGAATGATTGTTTGGATGAGAAACTGACTGTTATCAAGTGATGTTGATTCCATATTTATACCATCCTAACTTTGACATATAAGTTGGCTGACTGTAGTTAAAGGCAACCCAAAGGCTCCCCTTTCAATAGTTACTACATCAGGGTGTAGGGGAGGGCACTACTCTTTTCCATGGATTGCTCCACTTACCCTTGATCTATACCTTATAATGCTGAGTGTTAAACAAGGAGGCATCAAGTACCATTTTTGAGTCTTTGGTATGACTCGACCTGGGATTGAACCCAGGTCTCCCAGGCAATTAGTAAACACTCTAACCATCATGCCAATTGGCTGGTAAACTTAGCAATATATACTCTATGAACAATATTGTATACTATAGATATAGCGAACTACATTATCTATATATGTATCTATCTCTTTCTCTCTCTCTTTCTCTCTTTCTCTCTCTCTCTCTCTATATATATATATATATGCAGAATTGGGTATAAATAAGTACATAACTTTTTATAAAATGTTAATTTCCTTCTAAACAAAAGATACCAGAAAATAAGAAAAACTGGAAAATTATCTTATTTTTTAAAAACAAAATTTTCACAGGCAGTCAATTTCCTGGATGAAAACTTTTGGATATACATAGATTTATCTATAGTATAAAAATAAATCTTCATCATTTTAAACAGGTAAACACTTCATACTTAGTTGCAATATCAATGTTTCAAGAGCCAGTGTATTAAGATAATTCAAAATTTTTAAGATTCAACATTGGAATTAATGTTTAATTAGGATATTTTGATAGTTGTTAAATTTTTCATAAGTCTTCTATATTTTACCAACATACTATCAGTGCTAGAACATAATAATTAATTAAAGCTCATTATTTTTTCTTTTAAATTAAAATCAATATCAAATGGAAGTGAAAAATATGAATACTTATATGTTGTCATAAGCCAGTGTCTGATGATTGTCTGAAAGAGATACACACAAACCTCTTGATTAGCAGTCAGTGGCTATCAAATTGTTAATAACCATGTCCTTACTGATCAGTTTTGAAGTTATGGTTAAGGAGCATTAATATATACAGTTTAGTGTCATACTCAGGACTGCCTTTTGAGGAGAGAGTTTTACCATTCTGCAGAGATACATGTCTACATATATATTGTTGCTTTAAATTGAGTATTCATCATAAGTTCTAAAAAAGGACCTTTTTTATCTCTTTTCATCAGAGAACTCTGTGACAAAAGTGAGCAATAAACAGGAATAAATTTAATGGTAGATGATGACAAAAAAAAAAAGAAAAAACTCATAAATGGGAAAAAAGAAAAAAAACAATGTTTTCCTGGAAGAATTGGTAAGGGTTTTTTTTTTGTTATTCTTGGACTTAATTTGGTTTAGTTGCAAAGTAATCGGCTGAATTGAACAAAAGAAGATAATAGAATTCCCTTTGCTTACAGATTGGTATTTGGTGATGTAAAGCACCCCAAGCATCGACAGTTGTTATTCAGTGTTAGAAGGTATCTATTCAACATCCCACCACACTGAAATGTGGTAAAAGGTCATTTTAAAGTGGGGACTGTGCACAAGTCAAGACTCATGCGAAGTAGGAACAAAAATTCTTGGCCCTGTTGACATTCCCTGAAGCAGGTGCCTCAGATACTGAGCAATTAACTCAACCCTGCAAAGCAAGCAAAGCCTGGGGCCAAGGCCAGGCTTTCTCCATCAAGTTCGCACCTCCAAACACTGTAATTCATTGTTAAAAGTGTTGAGAATATTGGAGTTATAGACACTGATGAAATGGGGATTAATCAATAGAGTCTAAGTAATGGAAGAGGGAATGTTCGGATAGTATGAACTGGTTGATCTGATAGCAGTGGTGGTGGTGGGGGATATATGTTGCTTTATTTTATTCTTCAATCTTTGGGTAGTGCATCCAATATAGCAAGACTGTATCTGATGTTGAGGCTCTAATTCTGGAAATGTGGGCTGTGTGAAGTATCTTTTTATTGCCATTACTCCCATATCCACTCTGACCTAGAGTGGAAGTACTTGTTAGAGTTCAATTTATGGGTCAAATAGACATGTTTAAAAATTATTCATATTTAATTGGACCATGTGAAAAAAATTTTTTTTAAATATTTTAAGAAACAACTACACAAAAAATGTAAATATTAATGAGATTTCCAAACTTCTTGGCTTAAAATAACCCTAGACAAGTTTACATGCCATTAAAATCAATTAAAAAAGCAATAAAAGTTTGTAGAACATTAAAATTTGGGAGAAAACATCTTACATCAGACCCTCTTCTTGTGAATTCTGTAGAATTCAAATAATTGGAGAGATACAAAGGAGAGACAAAAAAGTTTTGCAATATTTTGGTAAAGTGAAATACGTTTCAGCTGCTCTCGATGCTTTTGTCATGACAAACCTCACAGGACTGTGAGATGCCGCCTGATACTCTGAGAGTGTTACTTGCCAGATTTACTTGTATGGCTTGGAGCGCAAGTCTTAAAATTTACACTTTTAGGTCTACCTAACTTTGCCTGATCATTAAGCAAGGCGTAACATATCAACACACCAACTACCACAATACTACTAACCACAGTAGGTATCTTTCATGGCTTGAACTGTTTCACTCATGTGATATATGTACTGCAAACTAGCTAATAACAAAATATTACAAGACTTTTGACTCTCCCTGGTATTTAGGTAAAAAACATTTGTTAATTAGCCTCACTAACCAGGCAGTCTGTTCTCTTAAACTGGTCTGGCAGCTAATTCAATTTATAAAAAACCAAAACCAGAATGAGGTCAGCCACACCTGTTTAATTAACTTTACTTTCTTAGAGACAGAAGTATCAACAGTTTGAATTAATTCTGTCAAAGAAAAGAATAATTAGTCAATTAATAATTAATTAATAATAATTAATTAAATACCAAATTATTGGCACCAATTTATGACAGAGATATTTGTGTGTGGAGGTTGGAAAGAGGCATTTGTGTTATAGGAGGACAGATAGAATCTTTACTCAAACTTGGTGGGTTTCAAGTATTCCTATCAAATACAAATAATTTGTACACAGTTACATAGTTTCAAGTATTCAGAATTAATACTAATAATTTCCCAAAAGATCTATTGGACCTATAGATGGGACCCTAACAGATATTCTTCTGTGGACCTGGGAGTAATAGCAATAAAGGTGAGACTCCACACTGTCCTCACCACCAGATACAGTTTAATACCAGGCACCAGAATTATACAGTTATTGTTGGGTTATTTAATGCTAAAATCCTTTTTAATCTTGTGAATAACTATTCCTATTTAATAATCATATATTTGCAGATGGGAATCTTTTTAAGTATTAATTTGCACACAGTTATATAGTTTCAACTTTTTTGATCTAATGCTAATAATTTCTGAAAAGAAATTTGACCCATGGATGAGACCCTAACAGATACTACCACTCCAGGTCCAGGTGGACCTGGGAATAACAGCAATAAACCAGTGACTCCCTACTGCTCCCGGTGCTAGAACTGTAGCCTCACCATCAGATGCAGTTTAGTACCATACTCTAGACACAATACAGTGGAGAAGTTGGTATAAACAATGGAACTAATAAAATTCTGCTTTAAACTAGGAAAAAATGCCACAAAAACAACGTATGGAATGCTTCAGACTGCTTTTCGACCATCTTGCATGAATCGAGCATCAGTTTTTGAGTGGCATAAGAGATTCAAGGAAGACATGGAGTCTGTGAGGGATGATGAGAGGTGTGGGAGGAGTAACAAAGTCAATACACCAGAGTTGATTGGCCAAAGGGTTTGGGTTAGGGTTACTATGTTGAGGTTTTAAGGGAGTCCAGGAAGAGATTCCGTCGGAAGAGGCCAGCACTCTTCAAATCAGGTCAGTGGCATTTCCACCAGGACAATGCACCAGTCCATAACTCCATCCTTTTCACAGACTATTTTACCAAGATGGGCATCAAGACAGTTCCTCAGCCTCCCTATAGTCCAGACCTTGCTCCCTGTGACTTTTGCTTATTCCCTAAGCTCAGAGATTGTTGCTATGAGACAATTGAGGAGATGAAAGAGGATGTGACGAAGGTCATTGACACGCTGACACAAGAGGACTTCGATGGGGCCTTCCAGAAGTTATTGGAACGGCACGACAGGTGCATTGCAGCCGGAGGAGATTACTTCGAAGAGGACTAGAGTTTCATGTGTGTACTATCAATAAAAGTGCCCATACGAAAAAAATCTGGAAACTTATCGTATGCACCTCGTACATTGATAATTTTATTCAATAATAATGTGTTTGCACATATAGTTTCAAGTATTCCTATCTCATACAGATAAATTTGTATACATTTGTATGGTTGCAAGTATTCATATCTAATACTAATAATTTATACATAATTATATAATTTCTGGGAATTATTTATAATTAATTATAATCATTTGTTTACATACAGTTCTATGGTTTCAAGTATTTCTAATACTTTGCCCAAAGTTGTATGGTTTCAAGTATTCCAATCTAATACTGATTATTCATAAATAATTATAGTGATTCAATTCTTTGACTTTGATGCTGGTGATCTTTGCCTTTTCAAGGACTTCAATATTGGGGACAAAGTCATTCCAGTGGATGTTGAGGGTGGTGTTCAGGCAGCATTGGTGGAACTTTTTAAAGAGTAGTAAGTGGTGACGATAAGTGCCCCATAACTGAATCATATTGGAGGGTAGCAAGGATGATGGCTCTATACATGTTGATCTTTGTGCCATTCTTCAGGTGTCTGTTGTACCACATGCGTTTATATGGTCTGCCAATTGCACTGCTCATCTTTGCCAGACAGTTGTCGACTTCCTTGTTGATCTTGGCATCTGATACGATGGTGCAATCCAGGTAGGTGACCATCGTCAACTCAATCACACCAATAATGATATCACCAGCATCGAAGCCATGCTACAGAAATCCAGCAACACTGAGCAGCACACACCTCCAGGATGGTTGTGCAGGATCATACTCATGTAGTAAGCTCTCTATAGGCCATCGCAATTGAAGTGCGCCAAAGAAGTGATTCAAGAACTCCTTGAAAAAATATTTTGGTGTCTGTCGTATTGACCATTAATGAGGGTCTACCCTAACGGAAAACTGTGACACCTCGCACCTCACCATCATCCATGTTATCTCCTTCTTTGAAACATCCACAACGTTACTTGCGAGAATGAAAGAGGAGAAACTGCAATACTATGCCATCAAGCCGTGATCAAAACTTCAGCTGCCTGCCTATTATAAATGTGCCTGCAGTTAGTGTGAACTGTTCTCTTCTTGATCTTCGTTTCACAAAGCCGAGCCATCATGTTAGTTTCAATTATTTTCATTTAATAAAATCATTTATTTAAACACAGTTATTTGGTTTCAAGTCTTCCTCTCTAATACCAATAATTTATACACAATTATATGTTTTCAAGTAATAATTTGTTTGCACACAGTTATACGGTCTCAAGTAACTAATAATAGTCCTTAGTAAACAATTATAGCTTCAAGTTATATGGTATCAAGTATTCCTATCTAATATAAATAATTTTTAAACTGACTTATTTGATTTATAGATATAACCCTAACAGGTACTACCATTCTATGTCAGAGTGGACTTAGTAGTAATGACAATGAAATGTGGACTCTACTCTGCCGAGAGCCTCGGAATTGAAGCCTCACCACCGGATGTAGTTTAGTGTCATACTCAGGACAAGAATTTTGATTGTCTCACCAGAATGTCTTTCAATTACAGGAATTTAAAGAACTCTGCCACAAGAGACCCCCACCAAAAAAAAAAGCCAAATGTTCTGCTCCAGTAGGGCTCTCTTTCATATTAAAAGGAATTTCTGAGAATTCTTCATTTCTACAAAAACGAAAGTAATGAAAAGAAAAATCTTCAATATTTTTTCTGTTCCACTAAATGCAAAATTTGCTTGGGGGTGTCTAGAATGCTAAATCCGAGTATTTGCAGGGTGGAGAGAGAAAGAGAGAGAGAGAGAGAGAGAGAGAGAGAGAGAGAGAGAGGAGGGAGGGAGTGAGTGAGTGAAGGTAGGTTTATTGCAGAAAATTTTTCTGCAGGGACCAAATTCAATATGATCCGGTGAGATGGAAAGCATGTTGTGTGACACAAGATGCTGAAGATTTTAGAGGGGTTCAACATGATTTGAGTTTTTATAATTTTTTATAAAAACTCTTGTTGCATTGTTCAAGTGTATATGTATATACATATCAATGTCACTTGACAACAGTCAGTTTCTTACTTACGTGATCATTAAACCAAGGAACATAGTAAGTATCCCTTTATATAAAGTGGTGTAGGGCATGATCAAAACTTATGATTCAAAAGACTAATCAAATTAACAAAAGACGAATCAAACTAATAAAAGACGAATCAAAATATAACATGAGGTCAGATAATATTACCATTTTATACAAAATGGCAGTTGAGGTTGTAGAGTTCTGTTGCCTCTTGTTATATTAGAAGGAAGAACAAATGAGTTAATATTGATAGTTTTCAATTTGGAAGTTTTATTAATAGCTTGAGATGAAAGGAATCCTAGTGCTGTAAGTCGCAGGTAGAAGTAAATGGTTTTGAAATGATAGAGCCGGTATTAAGACACCGTCCTGAAGACAGGAATTAAAATGCCGGAGTCCAAGTAGGAGTTGAGATGCTGTCATCAGGACAGGAAAAGCTGAAGTTAAAGCAGGAGTTGAGATGCTGTCATCAGGACAGGAAAAGCTGAAGTTAAAGCAGAAGTTGAGATGCTGTCATCAGGACAGGAAAAGCTGAAGTTAAAGCAGGAGTTGAGATGCTGTCATCAGGACAGGAAAAGCTGAAGTTAAAGCAGGAGTTGAGATGCTGTCATCAGGACAGGAAAAGCTGAAGTTAAAGCAGGAGTTGAGATGCTGTCATCAGGACAGGAAAAGCTGAAGTTAAAGCAGGAGTTGAGATGCTGTCATCAGGACAGGAAAAGCTGAAGTTAAAGCAGGAGTTGAGATGCTGTCATCAGGACAGGAAAAGCTGAAGTTAAAGCAGGAGTTGAGATGCTGTCATCAGGACAGGAAAAGCTGAAGTTAAAGCAGGAGTTGAGATGCTATCATCAGGACAGGAAAAGCTGAAGTTAAAGCAGGAGTTGAAACTATCCAATTTGTTTCTCCAAGGATCCGTTGGTTTAGAAGGAAAGATGAATGATGAAAGAATGATTTTCCAGACACCAATGGTCCATAAATTGGGTGTGCTCTCCTCATAATGCTTTGTGGAATGCTGCTGTGGTGAGAGAAGAAAGATAGTCTGTCCTGCTGCTAGCCATTAAGGAAACGAATAGAGAGAATGTACTCTGTCATGTTGACTGGCTTGTCTTACGGCTAGCCAGTGAGGAAACAAGAAGAGGGTGCGGCTTTTTATGTTGCTCCGGGGAGGTGACCCGGGCAGAATGGCATCAATAAATCTCATTGGGCGAAATATATAAATTCGAACTTCAACGGCCAAAGCAATTCCCGCACAAAATAATAATTTGAAATTCTTTCTGCTACGAAACTAATAAAAGACGAATCAAATTAATAAAAGATGAGTCAAACTAATAAAAAATGAATCATACTAATAAAAGGCGAATCAAACTAATAAAAGGCGAATCAAACAAATAAAAGATGAATCAAACTAATAAAAGGCGAATCAAACAAATAAAAGGCGAATCAAACTAATAAAAGGCGAATCAAACAAATAAAAGATGAATCAAACTAATAAAGGATGAATCAAACTAATAAAAGGCGAATCAAACTAATCAATGAGTAATAAACCTGATAAAAGACGTGTTGTTGTGGGACCGGTGTGTGTGTGTGTGCGTGTGTGTGCGTGTGTGCGTCGATCCTGCGAATAGGTATTTGGTGCTGTTTGTTGTGGTTGATTGACAGAGGACTGGACAAATGACAAACGCAAGTGGGTAAGTTTAAATTCAGGTTTTATTAAGCAAATGTTACCCAAAAGATGTATAGGTGTTGAAATTGCGTTTGTTTTATCCCGTCGGCGGAGTCTCTATGGGAGTTGAGGGAGTAGCGAGGTCGGGCTCGAGCCGAAACTCGAACCCTGCTTAACTATACTGGTCATCATCGCCCACCGGAGTCAGGTGTCTCATCAGTAAGTAATTACTGATGACGATAAAGGATCCAGGGTTATCCCTCTTTTCCTGGAGTTGTTACCATCCCTAGGGAATGCCACTAGGGACAGTTGAATAAAGTTGTTAAGATATCCCATTTCCAGGCATTACCAGCAGCCCACCAAGAACAACCAACGCTCGTCTATGATACATGGTGTCAGGAGTGGGATTTGAGGATAAAATTATTTGCTCAGCTTCTGAATGGAGAATGTCGACGAGATTAAGAATTTCTGTCCTTGTCTCACATGGCTTTCGACCTGTGCGCGGTCCCCACTTAAAAATGACCTTGTGCCGCATTTAGACTTAGTGAGAAGTCTGATAAATACCCTCAACAACCAGAAATACGTACAAGAAGTATGTGGGTCTCCCAATAGAGGGGGGGGGGCTTTGGTCTAACACTCCTCATGGCGTATCCCGCATAGTACCATGCTTTGACCAAAGTCTTTAAACCACAACTTTCATTTTATGTTGGTTAGTTGGTTGGTTTTACGGCGTATCAACCCTTTTCAAATTATTTAACACTGAATTAAGTTATTTTGATAAAAGTTTGTATGTTTCAAGTTCTTCATATCTTCAAATATTTATTCATGGTGTACATTTCTGTTCGGTTCACTTTATTCTATTGTTTTCACATACTTTATATTTTTGCTGGTCAGGTTTTTAAATTTTTCCATATAGGCCTGTAGCAGAAAGAATTTCAAATTATTATTTAGTGCGGGAATTGCTTTGACCGTTAGAGTTCGAAATTGCATATTTTATCCAATGGGAATGACCGATGCTATTCTGCCCGGGCACACCTCCTCGGACAACATAAAAGGCAGCGCTAACCATGCTCACCCTCTCTTTTCTTTTCCTCCTTGCAAGCTGCAACGTCAGACCAGCCGACGCGAGAGGAAACATTTTCTCTGTATCCCGGGACGATTCCAACAGCAGACAGAGGGTCTTTTCATCTCGAGAGAGCACCTTTCAACATTTGTTCCTTAGCTTCTTTTAGGAGACCATTCCTTGTCAATTATTTCTCCCTCCTAAATCAAATGGACCCCAAAGCTTCCGGCTGAGTACTAAATTCCTGTACAACTATGTGAAACTGTCTTACCATCTTCTTCGACTCACAGCGCAAAGGAAAACTTCCCCTCAAGCTGTCATTAAACTTCTAAATTGAAAACTATCAATATCAACGCCTTCGTTATTTACTTTCTTTCTCTTAATATAACAAGAGCCGATAGAGCTCTACGTCAACTGCCATTTATGTTCAAATGGTGATATTATAGGACTTTACACTCCTATAATTTAATTTGGGCTTGTTCCCATCACAAAGATGGCCGACGCACACAAATTATCAGTCTCGGGAAACCATTGGCCAGGAGAACCACGTGACCTGCGTAAAACCTGCGTTTAAATTTCGTCCCGCGTTTTTTGGAGCCGATTCCAAGATACGTATTTTCTATAAATACGTCGTCTTCAAACACTCTTTCTCTTTTTCCCAATTTCCATTACAGCGCTGACACGCTCTCTCCAGAGTGACACTCCTATTCACGAACAGAAGTAAAAAGCCAAAAAAATGGATAAGCCACGCAGACATTCATTTCTTCAAAACACTTTGACTATGAGACTTTTTCCAGTCTCGGCGAAACCGACTGTTTCGAACCACAAGAAGAAATAGACATTTTAAATATGTAATCAACCTTAATAGGACGTTTTCATTATTAACCTTTTCTGTAGTTTAGTTGTGTCAGTTACACACACACACATATATATACACACAGGACTATTTTACTAACAATGTAGAATTAGCAATATTTTTGTATCAATGCATGTTTTATTCTGGATATAAATTTGTTTTGTTTGTCGCTTCGTTTTGAATGTTCCTTTTGTCCGCGCCGTTTCATATCTTCATTCATTTACTATCGTTATCCATGTGCCTATATTCAACCTTTTTTCTACACATAACATCACTAAACAAGAAAATGGGGAACTTGAATACCAAAAAACAGAGTCACCTCCTACAATATTATCTGTCTTCGAGTTATATGCCCACTGCTTTTAGGAAGGACATTATAGCGTCCACTTTAGTTTTTTAAAATAGTTCTTTCATACATCTTGCGTTGTAAAATGTTTTTCTTTGTTGTCAAGAGCGGGCGTAAAAGGCAACAGGAAACTGATTCTTGTATTAGTTCAAGAGAGGACACGGTTGTTAGTGTCACGCTTTCTTCCTCTCTCTCAGTAGCTGTTCCTTCCTTCTTTCTCTCTCTCTCCTTCAGGTCCTCGCCTTCCTTCCTTCCTTCCTTCCTTCTCTTTCCTTCTTTCCTTCCTTCTCTTTCCTTGCGATGTAACACGTTCGTCGGGCAAATGCACTCAGAACAAAAAAAATCCCCCATTCAGCCGTTACCGTGCGTATTTGTATTATTGTGAGATCTCGTAACAATTTGCATACGTGCAAATTACCTCTTGCAGGTTCGAGATTCCCCCTCGTCAAATATGCTCGAGGCAGCCATATCGGTTTTCACTCTACAAGCCAGACACGTTCGTGCGCGCTTCGAATGCCCAGGTACGTTACCTTCACACTCCTCCCTGATTTGGGAATCACACACCGTACAGCGCGGAGCAGGTCTTTTGAGTCTGCTACTTCGTCTGAGCGGAATTCTCTCGGCAACGTCGTCGTCCTCGGACGTGTCTCCGGGCCCACGTTGACCACGGTCGCTGTGGTCGCTTTCTGACGCTATGGGGTCCTCCCACGGTAAATACAGCATCGGCGCTTCGTCGTCAGAGGAAGCGCTGCTGCAATAAGTGGCGTCTGCTCCTCGGACTGGACGAACATCCTTTACATGGCGAGGTGTCCCGTCAACAAGGACCGAATGGGGGCTGTACACACCCGTAATTGTCCCCTTTCCGAACTGGGTTGTACATCGCCCCTGAGGGATTTTCACCCACACACTATCCCCTACCTCATAACTGCTGGGTCCGGCCTCCTCCGGTGGTAACGTGACATCAACACCTCTTATACGGGCTGTATATGAGTATATTATGTTTGCAGGTGCAGTTGACGCCGATGCATCGTCTTTGGGAGTCACATTGTACCAGTATACAGCCTCCATCACCGAGCACCGCGTTCTTGCGGCAATGCGCTTTATTGTGCGGTGAGATCTCTCCACAATCCCGTTGCCAGCCGGTACGTATGCGCATCGGAATCTCATCCGAACGCCCCAGCGCTCGGCGAATCTAGAGAACGTCTCTCCACTAAAGGTCGTGGCGTTATCTGTGAGTAGCTCAACAGGCGCCCCCCTCTCGCAAAATACGGTCTCCAACTGCCGAACAATGCTGGCAGCATCTTAGCATGATAACGGCCTCCAAATAGCAAACCGACTGGGACCGCAGTCGATTAAGGTTAGGTAATGACGACCTCCAAGGTGAGTCACGTCCATTCCAACCCTCCTCCAGTTCTCGCATACGTCCAGTCTGCCTGCCTTCCAACTCACCGGGGCTGGATCTATGGACTGACACTCTTCGCATTCTCTAACTACCTCCCGAACAGCTGCCTTAGAGACCTCAGGACTTGCCAGTTTCACAAAGTAGAGTGTGCGCTTTACGCCAGGGTGCCCACAAGATCGGTGAATGGTTCGAATGCGAGCGGGATCCAGCTCACCCATAGATGCGGCGCATACCGGCTCGATGGGTTCCGCTTCTTTCGTAAGTGCATCCAGCCATCGTCGGGGCACTCTAGTGAGTGGATCGGCTCGGTTCACCTGGGATTTGACGAGTGCCACGTCAATTGTCAGTCTATACTCTGCCGCTAATTCTTGGAGCGTACTCAGTCGCCGTCTTATTAACATCTCCGACGCCGCCTTTGTCCGCAACCTTGCTTTCCCGGACAGGGTGTCAGAAATCCACCGGCGCACGCAGGCCGAGTCCGTCCGCAGGTGAATCACACTCGCCTTCCAGTGCAGCGCCAGATTAACGCCCCTCAACACTGCATCAAGCTCCGCCAGGTTGATGTGCTTATCTGCGTGCACCGGTCGTAGCCAACTTGCGTCTTCAATGATAGCTCCGGCATATTCAATAGCCACCCCGGTGGCCAGGGAGCTGGCATCCACCCACACAGTGACTTCCTGACCATCTGCGCACCAGTCCCCACGTGCTGGATCAGTTTGTGACGATCTCATCACGATTTCGTCAAGCATCCGACGCAACATGGGGTCTTGTGTTTCGTCGTCCCATCCGGTTGTCACAGCGTTAGCTCTCCGTTTTACAAACGCAGCTGCAACACGGAGCCAGCCGCACACTGGAAAATGCCCGGTCAGCCGCCCACACACAGAAAAGACGGCACGACGCGTAAGTACATTAGGAAGCTTCGGACGCTCGCCGTCGCGTCGCCATCTAAGCTTGCCGCGCTCCTCCCAGACGTATACGCCCAACACTCGAGCGCCACTACTTACTTGTTCCGGGTTCTTACAAGTCAACCCAAATCGTTCAAGATGCGTCTTCACTTGAGCTGCCGAACACACACTTTCGTTAACAAATATGTCATCGACATACGAAGAGGTAGCGCGACTGACGGTTTCATCTTTCCCGATCACAGCTTTTACGATGGACCGCATAATCTGTGGCGCTACATTGAGCCCGAACCCCAAGCGGGTGAGGCAGTACTTTTGCCCTTTAATTTTCACCGTTTGGAACGGCCACAATGACTTGTCAACGTGGATCTGCAGATATGCCCGGCGTAGGTCCACTATAGCGGCTTTTGGCCCCTGCTGTCGCCATTCCCGCATGGTTTGCGCACATACGTCCGCATTCGCCGTATACGCATTCACGTGCTCATTCAACTCGCGATAGTCCATAACTGGCCGGACCTTCTGCTTACTTTCCTGTAATATGGCCATCAAAGGTATCAAGCCTTTAGGAGGGCCAAGTTCGTTCTCCGGGTACGGAATCAGCCAACCGTTCTGAATCCAAGCCTGCAACTCCCGCTCATATTCACCTTGGAGTCGCTTTGGGGCAGGGTATTCTGAAAGCTTGTTTTTCAAAGACACAGGTGGCTGGTCACCGGACCATTTCCAAGATGTGGTCCATACACGCTTGGCCTCGTCGTATTCAGCGTGAAAGTCAGGCTCGTCGAGGGTAATGGCAGCACACATCAGTTTTTCATGCTGAGGAAATTTCACTTCGCCGGTGGCAGACATAGTCATTCCCCCAAGTTGTCTGATCGCATTCAGCCCTAGTAGCAGATCATATCCAAACAGAGCCTCATCCACAACCAGGGCTCGTACGGCGACTGAAGGTCCATTGCCGATGCCAATTTGGACCACGCTCTCTCCACAACACATTGACGAGTTCCCTCCTACAACCATCAAGGGGACTTGCTTTTTCTTCCACGTCTGACAGCATGGTTTGCGTACTAGGGTTTGCGTACAGCCCGTATCCACCAGGGCAGTTCTTCTTACTCCGTCCATCTGCACACTGACTGCAGGCAGAGCGCCATTCATATGAGGTCTGGGGGAGAGACTGGCGCTGAAGACTCGTCCCCTTCGCTCGTTTCCCGGACAATTTCGTGCAACGTGGCCCTGTCGCTTGCACCGATAACAAATGAGAACCTTTGGGGACCTGGGACTTCTGTGCCGCCTAGGACAATCTCGAGCCATGTGGTTAGGTTCTTGACACACATAGCATCTCCTTAGAGCTGTGACTCCCTTCTCTTGACGTCCTGGTAGTTGAGCTGCAGCTGCTGCCGATTCTGTGCCTGTGAAACTGTCCTTCAATATTGCTCGGGCACGGGCCAATATTTCGGATATCGGCAAATCGTCTACTCGGGTAGTGGCCTGGAGAAGATTCTCCGCATGCTCCGGCAACCCAGCAATGAATGCGCAGACTAGACCTCGCTCCGTCATACCTCCGAACTGAGTCGCAAGCTTGCGTAGCTCCGCCAAATAGACATCCACCGTTTCTCCCAACTGCAAACGGCGCGCCGCGAACTGCTTATAAGCCGTTACAGGACTGAGGGCAAATGCTGTGTAAAGAACATCTTTTATACAGGCAAAGTCAGCCCTCTTCTCCTCACTCAGCTGCTGATACACTGCGTATGCGCCCCCCGAGAGGCGCATCGGCACTACGCATTCGATATTTCTTACCCCGCTCAAACGGCACACCAACTCTGCCTTCTCCACCCATTCAACCACCGATTGCCCGGCATCGGTCCCGTCAAAAAGGAGAATTAGTTTTGGACTAAAGGCCATGATCGCCGAAATAGCTTGTTGTCAAGAGCGGGCGTAAAAGGCAACAGGAAACTGATTCTTGTATTAGTTCAAGAGAGGACACGGTTGTTAGTGTCACGCTTTCTTCCTCTCTCTCAGTAGCTGTTCCTTCCTTCTTTCTCTCTCTCTCCTTCAGGTCCTCGCCTTCCTTCCTTCCTTCCTTCCTTCTCTTTCCTTCTTTCCTTCCTTCTCTTTCCTTGCGATGTAACACGTTCGTCGGGCAAATGCACTCAGAACAAAAAAAATCCCCCATTCAGCCGTTACCGTGCGTATTTGTATTATTGTGAGATCTCGTAACAATTTGCATACGTGCAAATTACCTCTTGCAGGTTCGAGATTCCCCCTCGTCAAATATGCTCGAGGCAGCCATATCGGTTTTCACTCTACAAGCCAGACACGTTCGTGCGCACTTCGAATGCCCAGGTACGTTACCTTCACATTCTTGTAAGGGACAGTATATAAAGAGATACCCACTATGTGGGATCATCTTGGTCCGATGATTGCATCGGTGAGAAACTGAGAGTCACCAAGCACTTTTAATTGTGTCTATATATATATATATATATATATGTTGGCCGACCAAAGTTGAGGACGACCAGAAGGCTCTCTTTTCAATGGCTACTACAATAAGGTGTAGGAGAAGGCACTGCTTCTTTTTGGTTATCCACACATGCTGTTGAATAACACTTCCACTGAACAGACCACAAAGATCCTAAATTCTCTATGAGAGAAGAGTGAAAAAATTTATCAAACACTCCATCCATTCTATTATGTGCTTCTTTTTGACTGTTTTTTTTTTTTCAACACTTGAAATAATACTAGGTGCAGTATTTTAAACTATGACCTGTGTGATTCAAGTGACCTTAGGCAAGTGGTAATGGTAGCTCTATCAAACTAATGTCTAACCATTCTTTCCAGATGAGATCAGTTACAATCATAGCTTAAACTGACAAACACTCGACATTTGCAGTTTAAATGTCGTTTTAAGACTTGTGAATTGCTACACAGAGAATTTTTTTATGCTCATTTCATGTTACATCAGAATAATGCTGTTCCGGATAGAAAGTCAATGCTATTATGGGCTGAAAATTCTATCTGAAACTGCATCATTTATCAAAATGAACATAAAATGTTCTCAGTGTAGCAATTATAGATTCACCAATTTTAAAAATGTTTTAACAGCAAATGCATGATGTGCATCAGTCTAAGCCATGATCATAACTGATCTGAAAAAAAGAAAAGAAAAGACATTAGCTAGAGGGAGCTACCATTATCACTTGCCTAGTTTAAAATGTGAGAGATATTTCTACCACAACTTGTAGAATCAAAACTATTTAGGACAGAATCTTTGGAAAAAGTGGAATTTTTTATTTTATTTTATATTATTTGCTTTATTTTTATTTAAACTTTTCTAATTCATTAATCCCCACACTTGGAACTCATAAAAATAGATTTGGTTTAGTGTCTTTGTTTAACGGCATATTAACTTTTATGTGTTATTTCATGCCAAAGCCATCTTCATAAAAGGACAATAGTAGTAAGTAAAGTTGGTGACCTAAGTTGAAAGTGACCCGAAGGCTCCCTTTTCAATAGCTACTACACCCAGGTATAAGGGAGGGTGCTACTCTGTTCCCTGGATTGCTCCACTACCCTTGACCCTTACCTTATAATGTTGAGTGTTGCAAGGCGGCATCAAGTACTATTTTTTTGAGCCTTTGGTATGACTCAACCTGGGATTGAACCCAGGTCTCCCGGACCATTGGCAAAGAGGGAATAAAGAGGTTCATACCTTTCCCAAGGGTGAAAATGAACATAATTACATGACTTGGGCTTGAACTTACTTACTATAATATCACAGTTCCGTATCTTGATCACTACACCTCAGTGACTCCCTGCCCCATTTAAGTAGTTTTTATGTTTTGAAACCCTTATCCAAGATAGACTCAAAAACAGATACATAGTCATGAAGTCTTGCTGATTGCAAGGATTCCATTGACTCTCTCTCTCTCTCTCTCTCTCTCTCTCTCTCTCTCTCTCTCTCTCTTGCTATTTGACTTGATTAGCAATCATTTTTGGTAAGTCCTCTAGACAGTATCCAGTGTCTGCACAAAGCTGATGAATGTAAGTTTTCATTGGTGAGTCAACATTGGTATGTTCATCTGTATGTGAACATTGCTTACGAGTTTGTCCTTAGTTCTCCAGCAGTACCTAGCATTTTTTGTTTCTCTTACTTGGATGGGTTATTAGATGGGAGGTAAGTGGCCATACAGCTGCCAGCGAGTTGATGTTATTTCCATTGGAAAAGCAAGTTGCTGATCTATGTCAGCAATAACATGTCAGTCTATGCACCCATCAAGCAATGTTGGCTTGTGCCTGTTTCTATGTGGAGTTTTCAAAATATTTCCTTCTTTAATAAACTGTATACTTTTTTTATACATGAAATTTTATTGGCAGTTTCACAAGACATTTTTACAATCTCAGAAATAATCTCTCTG
Organism: Sepioteuthis lessoniana; assembly: GCA_963585895.1. Taxonomy (NCBI): domain Eukaryota; kingdom Metazoa; phylum Mollusca; class Cephalopoda; order Myopsida; family Loliginidae; genus Sepioteuthis; species Sepioteuthis lessoniana. The sequence continues at coordinate 21,144,686 of OY757942.1, forward strand.
AGATTTCATTGTGTCTCCATTTGTAACTTCTTAGAAAATACTGACATCCAGTGAGAACATGTTTGTGATTAACAATTTTCCCACATGCTCTGCAAAGGTTGGATGTACTTAACCCCCAGAGTCTTAAATTCACTGGTGAAGTAATATGTCATAAACTGCCTTAATGAAGAAACTTATTTGTTTAGGTTCCATTATATATATATAATCGGTAGAAGAGACTCCAGTTGAAAGGCAAAGCTGTTTTTTTTTGTTTGTTTAATGTTTAATGTTTGTGGGTTATTTGATATTAAATCATCCTTGTGGAAAAACCGCAGTGATACTATTTAACCCATAGAAAGGGGAATAAGAGGATTTATACTATTTCCATGGATATTTGTCTGAAATTGTATGAAATAGTGTAACTGGAGTTCAAACTCTCTTACTTTGAGTCAAGTATTTTAGCCATTACACAATAGGGACTCTCCCATGGTGAAAGCAACCCTTCTAGATCTCCAAAATCAAAACTAAAGATGGAAGCTCAAGCATCAAACCTCTGCTGACTTGTAGGTTTTCTTTTGACTGAAAAGTCTAAAGATTGGTACTCTGAAATAAAACCTGCAGTTTACATAGTCACCAGATACCTTGCTTTTCTTGTCACTGGGATATGCATAAGTGCCGTATTAACATATGTCACTATAATCCAACAACAAACAAATGTTTTACGAGCTTATTTTCTTATGCATATTCTTCACAAATTGATTCAGTTATCAATTAGGAAGTTTGAGTTGTAATTTTAATGGTAAAGACAGCAATCATTTTTCAAGAAGTTGCAGTCATCATATATATATATATATATATATATATATATATATGTGTGTGCATGTGAGTGTGTGTGTGTGTGTGTGTGTGAGAGAGAGACAGAGAGACAGAGACAGAGAAAAAGAAAGAGTATGTAAAATTAGATTGACATGTTTCCTATTGTGATAACTTTTTTCCCACAAAAATGAAGATAACATTTAACACAAGGATGTATACTACCTTTCTTTATATACAAGGATCATTAAATAAGTTTCCAGACATTTTTCATATGGGCACTTTTATTGATAGTACACACATGAAACTAAGGTCCCCTTTGAAGTAATCTCCTGCTACAATGCACTTGTTGAACCGTTCCAACAACTTCTGGATGGCCCCATGGAATTCACCAGCTGTGACAATCAGGCTTTAGTAGGGTGCATTCCAATTGCTGCTGTAGCTGTTCATTTGAACCTGAAATCATAAAAATTGGTCAGTCATCTCATAAGATGTATAGCAATAACATATTGAATTTACTGAAACTTATTGAATGCACCACATATATAAGTATATCACCTTTCTTTATATACATAAGTATACATCCATCTGATGATAGTGGGATCTGTATGAAAGTTTAAGCAACAAACTTTAAAAATTGATAATTTGGACATTTTAGGTTTTAGATCAGCTCTGTCAGAATAGTATCAATCAGTTTTTATGCACATTTATTATTAGCATTTTATCTTCCTTTATAATGTTTATGTAGGTGAGTTATATTCAAAAAGTATAAAAACTGAAGTTGTATTGAATAATAAAGGAAACATTAATTTTCTTCCAAATTTAATTCATTTATTTTTTATAAACACCTCTGAAACTCCTCTTGTGATATGGTGTAAAAAAAAACCCAATCAAATGATTGTGGATGACAATGAAATATAAATATCATCATCATGTTGTGCCATCAGCATGGATATATATATAGTCATCTACTGACATTTTAGTTGTGTCACAACTCTTCAGTGTGGCAAGACATGCAAGATCCTTCAAGCTGGGATTGAAACCTGGCTAACTTTTATGTCAGCCTGATAACATAACCTCACAGCCAGCAGCAGACCCAATGTATGCTAGGGAATTTAACCTATATGTATTAACTTCCATTTGTTTACATTTTACACTATCAGAGACGGAAGTGCTCAATTCAGTAGAAGAGCTTTGCATTACACAAGTGGCAATCATTAATTCCTTTGCAAAAGTGTTCAATCCCCGGGCAGGGAGCACATTTATATATGTGTGTGTATGTGTGTGTGTGTGTGCACAAACCTCTATAGAGATTTATTTATAATTGGCAAAACAGAAGTAGTTGGGTTTCATCAGATAAAACAAGAAATTTTTAAGACTAATTTTGTTTAGCACTCTGAAATGATGTCTTGCTTTCTGACATGCATATTTTATCTTTCCTTTGTTTTTTTTTAAATATTCTCTGAGAAGAAAAGGAAAAAAATCTGAATATATGTGTGTGTGAGCATATAATGATTATTGTCATTGGAAATGGACACAGCAAACAGAGTTCAAACCCTGGTATTTGCAATTCCCATAGGACTAATACCCCTGGGAAATGTATGTATCAAATTATTCTCCCTTTAGCTATGGTAAACAGAGCTCAGTGACTGCCAGTTTCCTGCCTATGCAATCCTCAGACTTGGTCTGAGATCACATCGACACTAACCTCATTTAAATCTACATTTGCTTTATCACTAATATTGAGCACTCTTTATTTATCAATATAGTAAACAACATAAATTATATATATATATATATATATATATGGAGAAAAGGTAAATATTTTTGGTAGATCTTACAAGATGATGAAAAATAAATGGAGAAAATGGATATACTAAAAACACAGGCAACGGATTCAGTTCAGAATATTTCGTTCTTTTTTACTAACAGAACTTTTTCAGCAGAAAAAATAGTTTTTTCTAAAGTTTAGCATAAAAAGAAATAGATAAAAGTGTACAAAAGTGAATATGAAGAGGAGGGTGGGGGTCTAAAGACAAAAGACAGAAAAGGAAAGAAGGAGAAATGCATCTAGGATTGAGTGATGGCGGTAGGGGTTGTTGGTTTTGAATCAATTTCAGTGAGAAAAGAGAGAGATAATATGAGGAAGGGGGAGGTCTTGAGAAGGAGAAATGGAAGGGAAGTAAAAGGGGAAATGGTGATATGTATGTTGTGGTGGTACAGGTGTAGGTTTAGGTATATCTTGTTTCATTAGTAAAAATTTGACTACATTGGAATATCTAATTGAAAAAGAAAATTAGAAATATAGAGGCATTAAGGAGAAAAAGTATGAAGGCACTGTAGGGGGAAAATTTTTTGCCTTTTTTTTTTTAAATTTTTATCCATTATCTATTTTGATATTATTTTCATGTAGGATGATGTTTGCTAAAAAGGGTGAAATCTGCTAAAATCCTGGTCTTTGTGGAATGTAGTTGCTTATGGAAATGACAGCAGATTTTAACAGTCTGCAGGATTTTTTACAATGTATGGGTTTAATTAGAGTGGCTTGAGAAAAATTAAAAGTGTGTTTGGAATCTAACATGTGGGGGAAAAGAGCATTACGGTCGTCATTTAATATAATTGATCATTTGTGTTCATAGATTCTTTTTTCTAGACTGTATTGGGTTTCACCAATTTGATATTTGTCTCATGGAATAGAATATATACTTGTGTGAGAAGTTGTTACGTTGTTGGTGCATTTGGAGATGTTAGTGAGTTTTTTGTTTTGTTATATGGTTTGTATAATTGGTATGCTTGAATTTGGTTAATTGGTCGTTGAGAGATTTGTTGGATGTGTTAGTGGGTAAGGAGATAGGTCGGTGGGTAATAGGAATAGCGGGAGTGTTTTTCTTTAGTTTATTTGACGAGTATATGTTGAGGACCTTTTTTCTGGTATTTAAAATGAAAATCTCGGGTATTAAGGGAATGTTCCTTATACTTGAGTATATGTTGAGGACCTTTTTTCTGGTATTTAAAATGAAAATCTCGGCTTTTAAGAGAATGTTCCTTATACTTGAATTCTTTATTTAACACACACATATATATATATATATTAGGATGTATATTGCGGGAATAATAATTTATTTGTTAAAACAAAAAAACAAATTGAAGGGATGCTTTTGTTCAGCGCTTTTTTACCAAAATACACGGAAATTGATTAAAAGTAAAAGAAAGAAATCACTGGGGAGGTCATTTTTTTAAAATATTGTGAATTGTGTGGGAATCGTGGGGGGGGGAGATGATTTTTTTTTAATTGAATCTTCCAACGAGATTTCTTTCATTTACTTTTAATCGATTTTGGCGTATTTTGGTGAAAAAGTGCTGGATAAAAGGGTTCCTTCAATTTATTTTTGTTTTAACAATATGATTCTGTAATCATATTTACCAACCCCTCCGCTCGGGCAGGATATGACACAAGGTCAATTTTTAAGTGGAGTTTAACAGGTTTGAATTCAGAGTTTTCCTTTTTCTAGACTAGTTGCCTTACCAAGGCTGAAGAACCTAGTCTGCCATACTATTTACCCATAGCTGGAGGGAGAATAATTGGATTCATACCTTTCCCAAGGGTATTAGTGCTATGTGAAATGCAATGAGTCAGGTCCAGGATTTGAACTCGTGTCGCCGTGTTCATATCCTGCGACGATAACCATTACACCATATGATTCTGTAATACACATTCAAATAAAATATGCTTGTACCAATGACTTATTCATATATATATATATATATATTGTAGTCGAGGAGGGCAACCAGATGGCTCCCTTTTCAATAGCTACTACACCAAGGAGTAGGGGAGGGTGCTACTCCTTTCCCTGAATTGCTCCACTTTACCCTTGATACGTACCTGTGTGCTGAGTATTAAGCAAGGAGGTATCAATTACCATTTTTAAGGTCTTTGATATGACTCAACCTGGGATTGAACCCAGGTCTCCCAGACCATGTGATATTAGTAAAAGTGATAAAAAAATAGGAATATTTCTTTGTAATTACTTACTTTTTGATTATTGACAACTAGTTTCAACCTTCGGTCTTCATCAAGAAAAAAGGTTTTTGAAGAAAAAATATTTCTTATTTCTCTCTCTCTCTCTCTCTCTCTCTCTATATATATATATATATATATATGATCTACTAATACAATACTATTTCTTGCAATATTCATAAATTTATGAGTAGAAATGAGATTTTAAGAGCTGACATAAATAACAGTTTGATAAAACAATTTAAAAATTAATCACAGCTTTAATTTTAAAGATTCCAAGATGTTTGCATATATAATAAAAATGTCTGAAAATTGTTGAATTCAGAAAGGGATAGTCAAACAGCCAAATTAAACTGGCAGAAATAAAATGAAGAAGGTGTTATGCTGCCATGTGCCCAGCGGGCTTTCAGGGTGCCAAATTCACCAGTTAATACTGGGCACTGACATTGGCTGTAGTTTGTCAAACACTATTTAGTATCACAGATATCACCAACTCCCCAGCAGAACCACATTTTAAAGCTACTAGGCGAGTTCTAGGTGAATCATTAAAAGTCAACACAGCTAACTGGCTAGCTTTACCCCTCAAATGCTGGGTCCTCGACAAACACAATTCTTCCACAAGAAAATAAGGACTCTGAACTGCCATGTTTGAGTTAACAGGATTAATAACAATATTCTTTTATTGCGTAAAAGAAAGAAACAAAGAAAACAAAACAATTCAGGTAAAAGTCAGGAGCGAAAAAGTCTTTCTGTATCCTGGAGGAGCCTCCACTAAAATATCCATATCCTGGACTTTTAGCCCCTTTTAAATTATCTGTTAACGGCGGAAGGTGAGAAGGTAGTTTGACAATGGTAGAAACGGTCTGCTTTCTTTCAGACTATGGGATTTAATGGCAGAGCTCGTGCTCCAAATCTCAAGTTTATCGTTTCAGTGTGAATGCAGCAGGATAAAGTTGAATATACTTAAATTGTATGTTACTAACTTGGGATTTTGTGGAGTTTATTCTTCTCTCCTTTTTCTTTCGTTATTGGTTTTCCATAACATGTTGGTGGAAGGATACACGTCTTATTTCTGATAAGACCAGGATTAATTATTGTTCCTTTCCTCATGGACAAGTCTTTCCTTTAGGTATTCGTTTAACGAGACTTACCATGTCTTGGAGTGCTGGTTCATTCAAAAGATAAGTTCTTTCTTTTCTCTCAGAGTTCTCTGCATGGCATTATTTTGGAATTTGGGTTTCTTCATATCCCAAATTATGTTCTTGGTTTTTCGATGAACAAAGGCAATTCCTAATGCATCTTCATCCCTCGAGGAATAAACGGCAACTATCTTATCTTCTGTAGTTTGAAAATTCTTCACGTGTTGATTTTTTTTGGTGGGCTCTTCTTCAATACCAAATATGGTCGAAGGCCTGCCTCCCCACTGACACACACATGGCTAATAGGGAATGAGGCTCTCCAATGCCCACATCACCTTGCAATGATTGAGAGGGTGGGAGAGAGAGACAGTCTTTCTTTTCATCATTCTGCTTACTACCATTGTCCGCTGATTCTTGCTTGTTACCATTGTCCTCGTGGTGTAATGGTTAAAGCGATGTCCTACGGAATCGTAGTAAGCGAGTTCGTACTCCAATCACGCTATTATGTTCATTTTCGATACGGTTTTTACAAATAAATTTTGGAACGCTAATTACATCATATAAATTTGAAAGAGAATGCTACCAACAGAAAGCAAATATTTTCTAATTTTCTCATCTTTTTTATTTCATTTATTAACTCACACATCCTGATGAAGGTCTAAAAACTGAAATGTTTAATGTTGTCAAATATTTCTTACAAATAAAATCATCTCCTGAAGACCTTGTGTTTTTCATCTCTACATATTCTCATCTATGCACAAATAAAATGCATATTTCCAAACTTTTAAACATGTTTCATCAAACATGATAGACAAAGATTTCTTATTCAGTTTTTTAAAATTTTGATGCACAAATACGCACATACATATCCCAATGTTATGAACTCAGTGCTTCTTGATTGTTTTTGCTTATGTACACACACACTATCACACACACACATACAAATACCAAAAATTATCATAAACAAAATGCTCCCAGTAACAATGAGTTAAGAAAAAATTTTGAAAAAATGTAAAAAGAGCTCCACACCATTATGTAAGAATTGATTTAAAAACCTTTACACATTTAATGTATAATTAATATGGCTCCAACCATTTGTTGTCAAGCACTTTTAGAAAAGTATCTCAAACTGGAAACAGTTATTTAGACACCAACTTTAGAAGTGGCTACTTATAATGACTGTCCATCTGATTAATGTGAAAGCGCAAAACTCAAAGTTATGTGGGAGTTGCGCATAACTCCAATGTGTGTGTGTGTGTGTGTGCGTGTGTGTGTGTGTGTGTGTGTGCATGTGTGATAAGCAAAGGTTGTTTATTCTGTTTTTTGTATGGTTTTTCCTACCAGAAAGTCTTCAACTCTTTTATGACAATTATTTTGTATGTTTGTGGGCATTTACTATGAAGAAGGCAAGTTTTATTGCTTGTAGATTTTTTTTCATAAAGTTTGCATTTGATATCTCACTGACAGGTAAAACTTTATCAAAAACCTAAAGAAACAAATCCTTACCTATCATATATATATATATATATATATATATATATATATATATATATGTCTGTGTGTGTGTATGTGTGTATATGTATGTATATTTGAGAAAATAAATATAAGACAATTTGGAAAGAAAAGAAAACAAAAATGCTAAAATCTGAACATATTTTGCTATTTATTATAGCAAAACATGTCCGGATTTTAACATCATTATTTTCTCATTCTGTCAGAAATCTATATATTTCTATAATAAACACACACATACACACATATATAAATATAAATGTATATATATATATATATATATATATATATATATATATATATATATTAAAATGGATATTATTATTATTTAATGTATACAGTACTACTCATAAATGAATATACTCCTAACAATTTCCCCCGCCCAGTCAGCTAGGGTTGGAGAATACACTAAGTGTATCTCTGCAGAGTGGGTAAGACCCCATCCCTCCAACCAACCAACGAATTTCTCGGATATGATATTAAACAATCTGATGGTGAGGCTCCGGCCTTGGAGATTTTGAGAATGTTGTTCATTACCATCGCTACCAAGTCCACTTTAACCCTGAATGGTAGCACTTGATAGGTTCATATCTATGGGTCAAATAAAAATTGTTAGACATTTAAAATAAAAATGTTTGAAATTCAAACTGAGTGCAAACAAATTACCTTTGCTGAATTGAATTGTTAGAAATAGAATTCTTTGATCATCTAATTGTGGAAACAAATGACTGATGTTTACTTGAATATATAGCAAAATACTTGGAACCATTTAACTGCATGCAAAAAAAATGAGCTCAGGCTCATTTAAAAATGTGTATACAAATCATATATATTTAAAATATATGTATAAATAGGATTTGGCATTAGATGATCAACAATGGTTGATATACTATAAAACTTAACCTAACCAAACTCGCAATTTCTAATAAAAAGTTAATTTTTTTCTAAACCAAAGACACCAGGATTTTATTATTTCTTGTGAATATAATGCGATGTGAAATATTATGCAATGTGAATATAATGTGATGTGAATATAATGCGATGTGAAATATTATGCAATGTGAATATAATGTGATGTGAATATAATGCAATGTGAAATATTATGCAATGTGAATATAATGTGATGTGAATATAATGTGATGTGGATATAATGTGATGTGAACATAATGCTATATGGAATATAATGCTATGTGAATATAATGCTATGTGAAATATAATGTGATGTGAATATAATGCTATGAAAACAGTAAAAAGAATTGAGTTTTTATTTTTTTATTCTATCTTATAGTTTTGTTTGGTTTCTTTATTAAATGGCATATCAACCTTTATAGGTTTTTTAATGCCAAAAACATACTTGTAGAAGAACAGCAGCTAGGGAGGGTAAAGGGGTTCATACCATTCCCAAGAGTATTTGTCTAAAAGTGTAATAGTTCAAACTCACTAACTGTAATATTGCAGTCCAGCACATTAGTCACTAGGCCATAGGGACTTCTTTATTTTATGGTTCAAAAATTGTGTGTATATATATATATATATATATATATAAAATGTATGTGTGTGTGTGTGTGTGTGTGTGTGTGTGTGAAGGTAACCAGAGCTCACCAGAAATAGTCCATTATAACAAGATTTTTATTTGAGGAATAGAAATAAAATATTCAAATTTAGGTAATTAAACAACTGCCAGTGAATAACATACAGTATCATCCATAAATAATTAAACTCATCTCAATTCTTTATTGAAAAGTTAAGTTTTCTTCAACACCAAAGATTCCAGGACATTATTAGATATTATTTGTTACCAAAGATCAACAACTTTGAATTTGTGTAATCAAAAAATGAAAATATTGCAGTCAAAAATAAGTACATCGCTTATATATATATTTATACGATTCTATTTTTTGTTACGAAGATGTTGAAATTTTATTTTTAGTGACTAATTTCTAGTGCTTTAGAGTTTGATAACAAATACTACTACCTAATAATATCAGTTTTAATTGTATAAACTTTCAATAGAGATAATAAACTCCTTGTTATTTTTGTTTTAAAAGGAAATTAACTTTTTATAATATCGTTGGGTGTGTACTTATATATATATATATATATATATATGTATGTATATATATATAAGACAATTTATGATTGGTTGAAAGTCTTTTCTGTAACAGTACTTAATATCCAAGATGATTATTTGTACATTAAGATGTGTTTGCATTTTTTAATGTATATATATATATCATCATCATCCTCATGTCGCGCTGGTAGCACAGATATCCCTGACCCTCTCTCGCCACTCCTCCCTATCGTTCATCGCACTAGGCAGGTCTTCAGGACAACATCCCATATCCTCACATAGCTGCTGAATGTATGTTCGTACTGGTCGTCCTGCTTTTTCACGGCCATGTGTGGGGGTCCATAATAGTACATCTCTTATGAGTTCGTCCCTGCTTCTCCAGCAGTGTCCTGCATGTCTGGTTCGTCTAACTTGATTTGTTTTCGTGATAGAAGGCAGGTGGCCATACAGTTGGTGTCTTGTAGGGTGTTGCTGCCAGGGCTTGTTCAAGATTGCACGCAGCATTCTTGTGTAATTGCCATCTAGCTTCTTCTCCAGCCGTTTTGTTAGCATCCATGTAGTGCACCCGTATAGCAGTTTCGATGTGACCGCTGCCCGGAAGAAACTGCGTTTCATTTTATCAGTTAGATCTGATTTCCATATAATCGATAGCCTATTGATAGCTATCCATGCTTTCGTTAAGCTCGTTTCGATGTCCTTTTCGGTTGATTCGATGCTGCTTCCTAGGTAAGTGAATTTGTCTACTAGTTTAAGAGGGGTTCCTTCTAGAGTGGAGATGTCCCCCATTTGATTATAGCACATATATTCCGTTTTGTGTGCATTAACATAGAGGCCTATGCCTGCGGCTGCTCGTTCCAAACTATGCAGTAGTGTTTCGGCTTGGTCAGGTGTATTTGCCAGTATCACTATGTCATCAGCGTAGTCGGCATCGGTAATTGTTTTTGTGGGGTACCTTCTGCTTCTTTTCTTTGTCAGCTCGAAGCCATTCTCTCTGATTTTGTCAATCGATGTTCTAAGTACGTAGTCTAGACAAATGATAAAGAGGTACGGAGCCAGCGTGTCCCCTTGTAGTACTCCTGCTACAATGTCGAAGTATTATGTGTCTCCATCTGGTGATCGTACTTTTACTTTGGTGTTTCTATAGAGAATTGTTATTGCTGCTACGGTTTCTTTAGGTATGCCGTATGCTAGTAGGATTTGTTCCATCTTTCCTCTGTGAATGGAATCGAAGGCCTTGGTAAAGTCAACAAATATTAATGTCGCTTGTAGGTTTTTTGCCCGTACACCTTCAAGGATTCTACGGATGGTTAATATTTGTGAGGTCATGGATCTATTTCTTCGGAAGCCATTTTGGTTTTTCCTAAGTATGTTGTCAATTTTGGGTTCTATGTGGTTTTGTAGTAGGGCATTGTAGATTTTGGCTGCTATGGATGGAAGTGTTATGCCTCGGTAGTTTTTGGCTAATCCGAGGTCCCCCTTTTTAGGGAAGGGGAGTATGCATCCCTTCATCCATCTATCTATCAGATTTTGATTGTATACTGCGTTGCAGTGTCGGAGCAGTATGTCGTCGAATTGTCTGGGCTTCCATACTTCTGGGGGAATCTCGTCCAGCCCTGCAGCTTTCCTATTTTTAATTTTTCTGAGGACCGAGTCGATTTCTTCTTGTGTGAACGGTCCTAGTTTAATGTCTAATTGTTTACTAATTATTCTGGTGATTGGTTCATGGGTTATTTTCGGTGGGTTTCCTAGTAGGTTTTTGAAGTGCTGTTTCCACAGTTTTATTCTTTCTTGTTGGTTTGCTGCTTTCAGTTTTGCTTTGGCTGTGTTCTTTCTTCTACTCACTTTGTTTATTGTTTGCCAGGCTATCCTAGATTGTCTATCTTCCACCGAGTCTCTAATCTTATCTATCTGATTTTGAATGTATTCTGGCTGTTCCTTTATATGCCTGCTAATTGATATTGTGCCGTTTTTAGTTTTAAGGCATTTGTGTTTCTTGGGTTTTTTCGATAGTTTTTGGAGGCTGTTTTCACTAGTGCACGTTTTTACACAGGGTGCAATGAGTAAACTGTCATCTAAATTATGCAATAATGAAAATAACACTGATATGTCACTTAATCAAATATGATCACCAAAATTACATAAAAATATCTTCTAAATTTATTTTAAAAAATCACCATTGACTTCAAACACAGCCACCAGACAATTTTAATATTTCCTGAAAGCTTTTTTGATGGCCTCCTTGTTTTAATTTGTAAATGCTGCTGTTATGCTTGCCTTCAGTTCATCTTTGGTATTGCATAGAGTTTTGTTTGTCTTTTGCTCAGTTGCACTCCTCACATAATAATCAAGGGGATTACAAATTTTCTGACAGCCATGACTAGGTTCTCTTGCTTATGTAGCATGGTGCAGAATCTTGTGGCCGGATACAGGCTTTTCAAGTAGCCACCCTCTCAATTCAGGCCAGTTGGTTAGGTTTTATGGCATATCATTGCTTGTAGGTTACCTAAATTTGAATATCTTAATTCTATTCCCCAAATAAAAATGCCACACTAGACGGAGCCTCTCTGAAACTAGTCGACAAATTCACCTACCTAGGAAGCAGCGTCTCATCAACCGAGAAAGACATCGACACACGACTGACGAAGGCATGGACAGCTATCGATAGGCTCTCGATCATATGGAAGTCGGACCTAACTGATAAAATGAAACGCAGTTTCTTCCAGGCAGTGGTTGTGTCGATACTGCTATATGGATGCACCACATGGACGCTTACGAAGCGGCTGGAGAGGAGGCTGGACGGAAATTATACAAGAATGTTGAGAGCAGTATTAAACAAGTCCTGGCGACAACACCCCACGAGACTCCAACTATACGGACACTTGCCCCCCATCACAAAAACTATACAAGTTCGACGAACCAGACACGCAGGACACTGCTGGAGAAGCAAGGACGAGCACATAAGCGATGTACTCCTGTGGACCCCCACACATGGATGTGCAAGAGTGGGACGACCAGCACGAACTTACATACAGCAGCTATGTGAGGACACGGGATGTAACCCTGAAGACCTGCCGGAGGCGATGAATGATAGGGAGAAATGGCGAGAGACGGTCAGGGATATCCGCGCAGGCGGCGCGACATGATGATGATGATGATGATGGACTATTTCTGCTGAGCTATGGTTACCTTCACACACACACACACACATCAAATAAATGCCAAATCCTGTTTATACATAATGTAAATTGTAAATCCGAATAAGTAACTTCCACAAGAGATATCAGGGAGAACGATTTTATTTCAAAAGTTGCCCCTTCACACATGGCTTTTCATCTATACCGCGTTGCCACATCCGGTACCCACCAAAAGTCCTTCCTGAGCGGAGTAGGTGCAAGGGAGATCACTCATGCTGATTAACATAAATGTTTTATAAGTAAGTAGTTTTTTAGCAAACATTTTTAGATGAGTCAGAGCTTATTTGTTTGCACACAGTTAAATGGTTTCAAGTATAACTATGTAACATAGACAATTTAATTTAACATCAGTCATTTGTTTACACACAGTTAAATGTTTATACATCTACAATTTGCAAATAAATAGTTTGTAGGTAATTTTATTTTTAAAAAGTTCGAGCTTATTTGTTTAAACCCTGTTAAATGGTTTCAAGTATTAAAATCTAACATTAATAATTCTATTTAATACTAATCATTTGTTTTCACACAGTGGTTTCACGTATTGCTCATACAAATAGTTTTATTTCCATTGAGTAAATGGTTTCAAGTATTGCTATTCAACACTAATAATTCTATTGAACAATAATCATTTATTTTCACACAGCTAAATTGTTCTAAGTTTGGTAATGTAATACCAATAATTCAATTTTTGCACACAGTCAAATGGTTTCAAGTATTCCTATCTAACATAGATGATTCTCTTTAGTATCAATCATTTGTTTGCACATGGTTAAATGGCTTCAAGTATTACAAACACCAATAGTTTTTCATCCACAGTTAAATGATCTCAACTATCACTATCTTACACTAGCAATTCACTTTAACATCAGTCATTTGTTGTACGCAGTTAAATGGTTAAATAGTTTTATTTGACTCAGAGATGGGACCCTATCTGGTTCTACCACTTCAGGTCAAAGTGAACCAGGGACTAATGGCACTGAAAAGGTACTCCACATTACCCAAATCTCCAAGGCTGGAATCTCACCATCAGATTTTTTAGTATCATATCCAGGGCATTCATTTGGGTGGAGTGAGGGTTACCCTTCAGCAGAAATCCAGTTGATGCATTCTGCAGCTCCAGCTGACAAGTTTTTTCCATGTTAAGTCTGAGGTGACGCAGGAAGATAAATGGAGGCATAACATTAACATTGTTGGGGACCATTTCAAACAACAAAATGCAAAATGGATGTTTGATTTTCATCAATATGAATATGAATCTGTCTTCAGATTGACATCCAAACTTTCTGAAATCTTTAGATTGGGTAGCCTCCATCTTTATATAAGGTGGCCTCCATCTTTATATAAGGTGGCCTTCATCTTTATATTGGTGTGGCCTTCATCTTTATATTGGTGAGGCCTTCATCTTTATATAAGGTGGCCTTCATCTTTATATTGGTGTGGCCTTCATCTTTATATAAGGTGGCCTTCATCTTTATATTGGTGTGGCCTCCATCTTTATATAAGGTGGCCTCCATCTTTATATTGGTGTGGCCTTCATCTTTATATAAGGTGGCCTTCATCTTTATATTGGTGTGACCTCCATCTTTATATAAGGTGGCCTTCATCTTTATATTGGTGTGGCCTTCATCTTTATATAAGGTGGCCTTCATCTTTATATTGGTGTGACCTCCATCTTTATATAAGGTGGCCTCCATCTTTATATTGGTGTGGCCTCCATCTTTATATAAGGTGGCCTTCATCTTTATATTGGTGTGGCCTTCATCTTTATATAAGGTGGCCTCCATCTTTATATTGGTGTGACCTCCATCTTTATATAAGGTGGCCTTCATCTTTATATTGGTGTGACCTCCATCTTTATATAAGGTGGCCTTCATCTTTATATTGGTGAGGCCTCCATCATGAATGCCAAACAGTACAGCATGTCATTTCCAAATTTCTGGTGGAGTAAATTGCATCATGGTACTACTTTCCTCACAGATAATCCCGTTAGTGTTAAGTACAGTTGCATGACTGACAAAACCTGAAAAAAATTATGTGCATGAGTGAAATTAATGAGTGAAATTATATTTATATATATATATATATATATATATATATATGTGTGTGTGTGTGTGTGTGTGTGTGTGTGTGTATGTGTGTGTGTGTAAGAAGATGAACAAAAGTGATAAGTATGAATATTTCTTTTATTTTTGTTTATTTCTTGTTTATTCTTAACTAGTTTCCATTTTAGGTCATCATCAGAAGAAAAAAGCTTTGTAGAAAATTTTTTTAAGAAAATATTTAAAATTCTTCTAGAGGAGATGATAAGTCATAAAAAAAATAATGTGCAATCTTATATTAGTATATTATATTCATCTGTTAAAAGAAAAATATTTTCTGATTAAAATGTCTTTAATTGATCTTTTATACATATTTATCTCTTTGTGGTGAAGGCACCTGGCTAATGAGTTTTTTTTATTAGGTTTATTTGATTTGATGATGACCCTTATTTTAGCAAATGAACAACACAAGCAATTTCTTTTATTGTAGTGAAGGCTTCTGTAGGACCAGACACTTTTTTGAATGAGCTTATAACAGAAGAATGGTGCACCAATATGTCACTGATTCTACTAAACAACAATCCTCAGGTTTTTCTTTTTCCTAAACTATTTGCCTAATCAATGCTAGAGAATCCATTTTATCTTATTATTCACCCATAGCTGGCAGAAGGTGGGAGAGAAGAGGTGGAGTTATGCCTTTTACAAATATATTAGTGCGAAGTAAAATGAAATTATGTTTAGGATTTGAACTTAAAAATTACTCAGAGCAAAAAATTTTCAAAAGACACTCCACCATTTAACCTACTTCTTTCACTAAATTAGTTGCAGCTGAATGCTCTGCATACTCACCAATTGTAGTCTTTACTTAAATTTATGTCATTTTGTCAAAAACTGTCATATTTTATGGTATCAGGAGATTACTGCAATTTAAATTTTGTAAATCAAAGGTAGAGATTTTCAAAGGCAAATGTTTGCTTAGAAGTTTCAGTTATTCATCATGTTTAATATAAATTCACTGATTCTTCCAGAAGTGTATATCTGATATAAATGAATTAAATAATGTTAAACTTAATAAATAATGATATTTCTAATTTTGAACAGGATACTTTTTATAAAGTAATGCATATCTTCCTTCTTAGGTTTTTTTTTTTTAATTCTTAAATTTAAAATTTTTTTTATTTAACCGAATATGGACTTCTTTGGGGTTATTTAAAGCCAAAATTTTATTCAAATGCAAACATTTGTCATCAGAAGTTTATTTTTAATGCTCGACTGGATTCTTTTGAGTTACTTTTTTTTTTGTCTAATTCTGAAAAAACAAATCCTTGACTTTTTTTTATACTTAGAACCATATCGCTCTGGTGTACCTCTTAATCTTGAAAGAAATTTAAAAAGAATATTTTTAATTTATGACGACCAGCTTATTTATTTATTTATTCATTTATTTTTAAAGAAAACAAAACTGGAAGCTTTTAACTTTGCTGTTTGTAGTTCAAGGGAATTAACTTTTAACAGTATATTTAAGTTATCTCCCTTGCTTTTTTTAAATGATGTTATTTATTCAGTTTTGTTTTGTCTGGCACAGAAGCTTTAGATGACTTAAAATACCTTCTGTTACAAAGAGGTTACCCATGTAAATACTAAACTAGCACTTTGAAGAAGAGACAGAAACTTACATAGAGTTGGAAGAAGAAAATATTCATTTTTTTTATAACAGTATATAACGTATTGTTTTTTGGGTTTTTTTACTAGCTTTACCTAAAACAAACCATTTATAGTCTATTGTAGGTGCTGTCATACCAGCAGTTTTCTTAAAAAATATAAGAATCATAAAAAATGAATAAAATAAGAAAATATTCATAAAATAATATGAATAAAAATATAGAAATTATCATTAAAACAAAAGTATTTGTTTATTATAATGAAAAAATAAATATTTTTTGCATATTTCTTTTTTATTTCAGTTTATTTAACTAAATTAAAAATGCATCTCGAGGCCAAAAAGAATTGTACATTTCAGGGAAAACGGGCTGTGAATATGTTAGAAGTAGTTGGTGATATTTCATATTGGCAATATCCTTTAGAATAATGGTTCCAAGTCGGATCAACTAGTTGTGGCTGATAGTGTGAAATCAACTCAAGTCTGGTACCATGGGGCTCCTTTTAAAGAACCAAATGTTTGATTTGAACAAGGACTGTTTCTAATTAGACAAACAATTAAGAGGTGTGCTTAGTGTAACGGTTATCATCATAGGAAATGTAATTGGTGATGTGTGTTCAAATCCTGGATAAAGCTGTTTGCATTTCATTTTGTACTAATGCCCTTGGGAAAGGCATGAATCCTTCTTTTTGTTCTGAAGTTTTGGGTAAATAGTTGGAAAACTAGTTTCTTTTTCTTAGTGTAGTGAACCATTCTAAGAGAAGGAAAACTCAAACCATCTTTACTCTGCTTTGAAATAGACTTTGTATCACATCCTGATTTAAGAAGATTTTTGCTTTGCATCATGAAAACTCTCATAGAAAATGGAATAGGAGATTTGAGTTCAAATCCTGGATTGAGCTATTTGCATTTCACTTTTCACAAATGCTCTTCAATCCATCTATTCTCCTCCCAGTAATAGGGAAATAGTTGGGCAGACTACGTTTTTTAGCACTGGCATGGCAACTAATCTAGGAGAAGAAAAACTCTGAATTCAAACCAGCTGTACTCATCTTAAAAATTGACTTGTCTTGCATCATGCTGATGGTGCATTGGTTTGGTTTCTCTGTTGAAAGGCATATCAACCTTTGTGGGTTATTTAATGCCAAAGCCATCCTTGTAGAAGAACAATAGTGGTACTATTTAATCTATAGCTGGGGGGGGATGAGAGGGTTCATACCTTTCCCAGGTATTAGTCTGGAAGTGATTGTCAGAGCGTGACTAGGGTTCAGACTCTCTTACAATGATGTTGCGGCCATTATACCATGAGAATTGTGACCCATGGAAGAAAGGAAAAAGAATGAGGGAGAAATAGAAAAATACATATGAGTTACACAGTCCTGATAACACAAATGAAAGTCTACAACAAATTTATGAAAACTTCCAAATGGAAATTTATTATTAAACTGCTAGGAAAAGTTCCAGGTTTATATGAGTGATGATAGTGTTAATGGTGTCTGAAGTTGCTTATTACAATGTTGCCGTAAAGCATATTAGCCACTACACCACAGGGACCTCTTCTTATTCATGGTGGAGAGTTAGGGAAAATAAAGGAACCTGATGTTCCTTTGTGGTCACTCATCCTGAAACTAAATACACTCATTTTTGCTAAACTTCAGAATGAGTGCTTTTGATGAGATTTGACTAATAAGCCACATAAATGGTCTGGTATATATACCTCAAGTTCTTTACAGTAACTGCAGTTACTAAATGGTCGCATTTTTAAGTACTGACCAGACACATCATTGCTTAACTTTAATTATCAGTCTGAAGTGAAGAAAATTTTTATATTCATTTTGATTTGACTGCCTTCCCAGCAGGATTTAGAATACACTGACTGTATAACCTGCAGAGGTATAAAAACAGTCAAAAAGAGGTATGCTGGGTATAAAACTACATTCAGTAGTAAAGCTCCAGCTCTGGAGAGTGCAGAGTACCCTTACATTGCAATTACTCCCAGGTCCACTCTGTCTTAAGGCTCAAACAGGTTTGTTAAAAATTTATCAGTACTGAATAGGAATATGTAAAACCCTATAATTGAAATGACTATTATTTAATAGAAATAATTACTTGAAACAAAATGAGTATTTGTATTAAATAGGAATACTTGAAACCAAACAAAGGTGTGCAAATTATTTATATTAGATAAGAATACTTGAAACTATACAACAGTGTACAAATTATTTGTATTAGATAAGAATACTTGAAACCATACAACTGTGTGAAAATTATTTGTATTAGATAGGAATATCTGATGTTCTGTAATTGTGTCGAAAGAAATTATAATAGAAAAATTTAAAAAAAGCAATATGACATTGAGAATATAAATATGATTATAGTAAGAAACAGCTACACAAAATGAACACCATTCCCTAACATGAAGAGATAAAATAACCCTAGACAGGTTGACATATCTTTAAAATCATTTCAAGTCTGAGTGCAAAATTTTTAATTCAAGGGAAATAACTTAATAACATATACAGATTTTTGTTTTTTTAGTCATGATTCTTTTTTTTGAGATGTTCAATGCACTAAATAAATTTATTCATTCACCGTAAAATGTTCAATTATAATGTGTAATTTTCCTCAGAGTTTAAGGCACTTCTGATTACGTGAATAATTGTTTGTTCAATCATCATGAATAATTTCACTTTCCTTTGTTTCTCTCTACTCATTGTTTTCAGTTTTGAACTATAAACTTTATGTTTGACATATAAAAAAATATCTCAAGGTATGAAGTCTAATTTATCCTTTTAACCAATATTTTCCACAGACCTTCTTTGTAGAATGAGTGAATTATAATAATTCAAAGTGTATATACAAGAGTCATTCACTAAAATTAGAGGAATCTTTTTTAAAAAAAGCAAAATGATTTTTTTTTAGAAAGTTTTCCAATGGATGTAAACTTTGCTTTGTTTGAAATTGGTTTATAACAAAATTTATTTTAATCAGACAAAAATATTTGTTTTCAAGCAATTCAAAATGGCGGCAAATCAAATAGAGTGCTCCAGTCTTGAATCTGTCATCAAATTTTTGGTGGTGAAGAAGTGCAAACCATGTAAAATTTACAGAAGAATGTAGCCTGTGTACAGAGAAGTATGTTCTTGTCAAAAAGATGTTTACAAATGAGCTAGATTATTTAAAGAAGATCAAGATGAAGTATTCAAGATGAAGACAGGCCAGGCAGGCACTCAATTGCAAAAACAATGGTTGATTCAGTGAATGCACTCATTTTAACTGACAGAAGAGTTACAATTGAGGACATTTTTTAACAATTTCTGTGGGTACAGCACACAAAACGCATGTTGACCTTGCCTTTTTTAAGGTCAGTTGTTGTGTTTCACCAGGACAACTCAAGGTTTCTTTCTGTTGCAAAGATAGTGAAAACCATACATCTTGTAGATGCTAGATCCTTACAGTCCAAATATGGCACCTGATTTTCACTTGTTTGGCCCTCTCAAATTATTTTTGTGCCAAACAAAGTCTTCAAGTGATGATGAAATGAAGATGACCGCAAGCAAATGGCTAAAAACTCAGTCCAAATGTTAAAAGAATAAAAAATGCTCGTTTTTCAATGAGAAAAATGGGATTTAAAAGAGGGTTGATGATATTAAAACATTAAACAAAACTAATTTCCTGGGTAAAATTGACCTTATTTATTGAATGACCTTTAAGCATTGGGACTGTATTTACCAACTACTCCTTTATGAGCAGCTCACTCTGTCATTGGGGCACTGTATCCTCTGTAGAGAAGGTACTTCCCCACCAAAAAGTGGGTGTTCTGATTATGACACTAATCTGTGTGGTAGGGCTCAAGTTCTGGAGATCTAAGGAGTTCGGAGTACCCCGCCATTGCCATTACTCCCAGGTCCACTCTGACCCTGTGTGGTAGCTCTGTTAGGATCCTATCGATGAGTCAAATAGATCTATTTTGAAACAACTCATATTAGATAGGAATACTTGATGACATATAACTGTCAATTATTTAAGAAAGGTTACTTGAAGTTATAATCATTTACTGAGGATTAGTTACTAAAAACCTTGTAACTGTGTGCAGATTATTTGTATTAGATAGGAATAGTTGATATCATATAACCGTGTGGGAAGGGAAACTCTTAAGAAACAACAACTACATAAAAAATGTAAATATAAATGTATGATAAATGCAATACTTATAAAATAACCCCAGATGGGTTGACATGCCATTAAAATCGATTCATGAGCAGGGTCCGACACAAGCTCTCATTTGGATTCTGATATGACAAGACTAAAGTTCCAAGTTTATTCTATTTACCCATTGCTAGAAGAAAAAAAAAAAGGATTCATGCCTTTCTTAAGGGCATTAGTCCAAAATGGAACATAAGCAGCTTTGTCTAGGATTTGAACTTGGGATGCCAAATCAATTTCCTATGATGATAACTTATGTCAAACTTTCCTTCTGTTTTATACTGGAAATGATAAGTAAAGTAAAGTAAAGTTGGCGACCATAGTCGAGGGTAACCCGAAGGCTCCCTTTTCGATAGCTACTACATCAAGGTGTAGGGAGGGCGCTACTCCTTCCCTGGATTGCTCTACTTTACCCTTGATCCGTACCTTATAATGCTGAGTGTTAAGCAAGGAGGCATCAAGTACCATTTTTTGAGTCTTTGGTATGACTCGACCTGGGATTGAACCCAGGTCTCCCGGGCCATTGGCGAACACTCTAACCGCTAGGCCAATGTAAACATTAGTTTGAAAAGGATGCCTGGGATTATAAACCAATCAGAATGCAGCTTGGACTTAACTGCAAAGCTTTATTAAAGGAGTTCACTCTCTGTGTTTACACTATATGGAAAAATTGGGTGAACTAATATTATGTATAAAAGTAGTTCACCTACCATTAGACAGTAAAGTAGTTCACCTACTATTAGATAATAAAACATTGTGCAAACATTTGTGAGTGAACTACTTAAATAATGCTTTGCAGTAAACTTCATGCTGTATTCTGATTGGTTTATAATCATCCAATTACAGACATCTTCATCCAAATGCCCATATGAATTGGTTTTAATTTTGTTACATTATTTAACGGTGTCAACTTGTAACATGGTTGGCAACCTTAGTTGAGGGTGACCTGAAGGCTCCCTTTTCGATAGCTACAACACTGTGGTATAGGGGAAGGCGCAACTCCATTCCTTGGATTGCTTCACTTTACTCTTGATCCTTACCTTATAATGCTGAGTGTTAAGCAAGGTGGCATCAAGTACCATTTTTTGAGTCTTTGCGATGACTCGACCTGGGATTGAACCTCGATCTCTCGGACCATTAGCGGATACTCAACTCATTAAGCTCGGTGACATGGTATTTGATGTCTCCTTGCTTAACACTCAGCATTGTAAGGTATGGATCAAGGGTAAAGAGGAGCAATCCAGAGAAAGGAGTAGTGCTCTCCCCTACACCTTGGTGTGGTAGTTATTGAAAAGGGAGCCTTCGGGTCATCCTCAACTATGGTTGCCAACTTTACTTACTTACTTGGAATATCATTCTTCTCTTCTGGTCTAAACAGTAAAATCTTATAAGTTGTTTAATTACAACCAGAATATTTTCATTTTAAGTAGTGCTCTGTAGATTCTCTGTGACTATTACTATAGAAAAAAATTATACTTTATATCAAGTGTAAAAAAGTTTGAAACTTAAATTTAGGAGAAGAGAATCCTTAAATAGGGATACAATTTGTTTGTTTTTTTATCGATTAAATATTAAAAAATAAAATCTGTAACGACAACTGGATGTGTAACCTTTCTGTGACAGACTGATAAAAAGTAATTTGCACAGTAGGCCCTGTACATAACTTCTAGTCAAATTTGTATAATTGAATTTTGTGAGGTTGAAAATATGCTGGTTGTATCCTCTGCAGAGGGGTAAGACCCCTTCAAAAAAAAAAGATGTCCTGGATATGACACTAAATTGCATCTTGTGGAGAAGCTCCAGTTCGTGAGCTCTGGGGAGTGTAGAGTACCCCTTTATTACCATTACTTCCAAGTCCACTCTGACCCTGAATGGTAGTACCTATTAGGGTACCATCTATTGGTCAAATAGATCTGGTAGGGTACCATCTATAGGTCAAATAGATCTGGTTGGGTGCAATCCATAGGTCAAATAGACCTGGTAGGGTACCATCTATAGGTCAAATAGATCTGGTAGGGTGCCATCAATAGGTCAAATAGATCTATTTAAAAAGTATTCCTATTCAATATGAATACTTGATACAGTATAACTGTAAATTATTTGGTTTAGCTTATTTGTTTAATGGCATATCAACCTTCATGGGTTATCTAAATCCAAAGCCATCCGTGAAGGACAGTAGTGGTAATATTTAACCCACAGCTGAGGGAATAAGAGAGTTGATATCTTCTTTCCCAAGGCTATTTGTCCAAAGGTGAATGTAATGGCATAACTGGAGATTGAACTCACTTACTGTGATGTCACAGTCCTGCATGTTAGCCACTATACTGTAAATTATTCATTTTGAGAATAGTAACTTGAAGCTCTAATTGATTACAAGAGGTTATAATTATTAGTTACTTGAAGTCGTATAACTGTGTGCAAATTATTTGCAATAGGTAGAAATACTTGATATTATATAACTGTGGTCAAATTATTTGTATTTAATAGGAATACTTGATACCATATAACTGTGAAAATCATTTATATTAGATAAGAATACTTGATATATAATTGTGAGCAAATTATTTGTATTTGATAGGAATACTTGATATCAGAAACTCTTCAGTAACTACACAAATAAATGTAAAATATAAATGATTCTCTAACCTCTAGGCATAAAACATCCCCAGACAGGTTGATATGCTCTTAAAATTAATCTAATAATCATTCAAATATGCTGTCAGTATTTTATTGTCATGACAAGAATGCTACAAGCTGTATTGAACAAATCCTGAAGGCAACACGGATAATAACTGTAATGAAAGAGGAGGGAGAAAATCCATGATAGTTGGCTGGTGGAAAATTATTATGACTCAAGTTTTAATTACAAGAACAAACATGGATATTTTATGAAATTAAGAATGTATCAAGAGAGCGGACAAGTGAGGGATTGGGTGGTTGCTTTTTTTGTTCAATGGCATATCAATCTTCATGGGTTCTCCAATGCCAAAGCCATCTTTATCTTTGTAAAAGAATAGCAGTCCAGCATATTAACCCCTACACCATGGGGACACTGACCAATAGGAGAAAAAAAAAGAGAATTAATGCGGAGAGAAATAGAAAAGGGTGTGTGGGTAACACAGTCCTGATAACACAATTAAAAGTTAACAACAAAACTTATGACAACAATTTCAAAATGGAAATTTACTGTCCAAGAAGAAATGGATAAATGTTTAAATTGTAAAGAAAAGTTTCAGGTATATGTGAGTGAGACATAGAAAAAGAGAAAAAGACTTGTAGAAAGAAAAACTTGTACGTCAGCATGTGGTGTGTTTTACTGGTGATAATTATGGAGTTACTTACTCAGTTATATGGTTTCAAGTATTCCTATCTAATAATAATAATTTTTAAACAGATCTATTTGACCCATAGATGGGATCTCAACAGTTACTACCACTCCAGGTCAGAGTGGACCTGGGAGTAATGACAATGGGGGATACTCCATACTCCTCATTTCTCCAGAACTAGAACCTCATCCTAAGATGGTGTCATACCAGGGCATTCATTTGGGGATGGAGTATTACCTTCTGTAGGGGATACAATATTCTAACTAGATAACTGTGTATGAATTAATAGTAATAGATAGGAATACTTGAAACCGTTTGTGTACAAATAGATGATTATTATAATTACATAGAAATAGTTACTTAATACCATACAATTGCTTGCAAATTATTGATGTTAGATAAGAATACTTGAAACCATCTGTGTGCAAATACTAAAAATGACATCAACATGTGACAAGCAAAGGCATGGACAACTATCAATTGGTCATATGGAAGTCAGATCTGTCTGATAAAATAAAGTGCTTTTTTTCCAAGCAGCGATCATGTCAATACTACTATATGGATGTACCACATGGACGCTGACTAAGTGTATGGAGAGAAAGCTTGACAGCAATCACACAAGAATGCTATGAGCTGTATTGAACAAATCCCGGAAGCAACATCCCACAAAACAGTACCTGCACGGCCATCTTCCACCCATCTCGAAAACCATCCAATTTAGAGGAACAAGACATGCGGGACACTGTTAGAGAAGTAAGGACGACCTCATTAGCGATGTACTCCAGTGGACCTTTTTACACGGACGAGCAAGTGTTAGGCGACCAGCTGGAACCTATCTCCAACAACTCTGTACTGATACAAGATGTAGACTGGAAGACCTACTCGGAGCAATGGACGATAGGGACGGATGGTGAGAGAGAGTCAGGGAAATCTGTGCTTAGCGGCACATCATGATGATGGTAATTATCAGATAGAAATAGTTATTTGAAACCATATGATTATTATTTTTATTAGATAAGAATACTTCAAGCCTTTTTATTAAGTTTAGTTCATTGAATCTCTAATCATTTTACAAAGAAATATTATTATTAGTAGTAAAAATATGTGTCCTTTGAGTAAAAGTTTTTAAGTTTTAATGAAAGTATATTAAAAGTAGAAAGATGAACAAAACTAAATAAATGACAGCTGACAAATCTCCGTTAAAGGAACTTGCATTAAAAACAGGTTTACATTTGAATAAATAAATAAATAACAGAAAAAAGTGTCAGATTGTGATTTTAAGGGCATATCAACTTGTCTAGGTTTATTTTATCCATATGGGGTTAGGGAATTGCGTTCATTATACCTTCATATTTACATTGCGTACTCTATGCCAGTAAGTCTTGGGAAAAGTTTTTTAAAAGAAGGACAGGGGTAGAAATTCAAAGGAAAATGTTAAATTTCTCAGAACACCATCTTTAAAATTGTTCAGAAGTCTCGGAAAAAAGATACAGCGAAAAGAAAATTATATCAGCCAGTGAGTGCTTTGCGCCAGAAATTTGAAACAGAAGAAAGAAAATAGAAAAGAGAAGTTTGAATTCAGACACCAAATTGATATTTCTGTAAAAATTGTTTTGTAATGTACAACTTTTCCTTGTTTCGGTCCAACGTCGGGTAAGTCCATTTGACTTTCCAATTCTTTTCTTTAATATCCTTTGGCTTTGTGTGTGTGTTACATGAAATGTTGTGTTTTTTGCTCAACTATGCACTGCGAAATTTGTGTACTGTCGGTACAAATGTCAGCAGAAATGTATTTGTTCAATTTATTTCTTTCGAAATGCATTCTTTGTTGTGGGATAAATGTTTGTTCGTCTTTGAAACATAGTCCTTGTTTTTTTGTCTTTTTTGTTTTTGTTTTCGTTATTTTATTTGTATGTTAATAGTTGAGTTACACCTCCCCTTCCCTTGTTTCTATACGCCTTTTTTTTTTTCATTACTTTTCTTTCTCTTTCCTTCCCTATGAAACAACTCTGTTTACGGCAATTTTGGTCAGCAACATTCGAGACTTTGTTAACTTCCCTCCCTTTGTTTTGTACCCATGGGTCTCGCGCTCGGGGTAATTCGAAAAGTAAAATTGAGCAGCTTATTTATATTAAGAAAAATATCTGAAACAAACAAATAAATAAAACAAAAAACAAATATACACGAAGCAAAATAAGATACAATTAGACGAAGTTGACTGAGAACACCATTTTTGAATAAAATCAATATCAAAATTTAAAAAAAAAATTACATTTACGGAAAACAAAACAAAACAAAAAAGACGACGATGTCACTTTGCCAAAAATAATTCTGTTTTTTTACCTGCTTCAAAGAAACTTTCTTTAGTAATTTACTTTTGAAAAACTTTTAGCTAATTATTTTTTTTTCAGCGCCTTTTCCTAAGTTATTTTTATTCAAATTCTATTTGCAAAAGGAAATTTTAGCCAGGAAATTTAAAAACAAGCAAAAGAAAAACATTTTAACAGTAGATATTTTTAATTAATCCATTTGATTCAATAAAATAATTTTTATATTGATAAATCTAAATGAATTATAAATAATTAAAATTTATTTTCATGAATTCATATTTTAAAACTATTTACAAACAATTGGAAAGCGGAGATTTTTCTTGATTTCTTAAAATTTACTTATTTCTTTTTTTAATGTCTGAATTATTTTGTGTATGTGAATAGATATTAATTTTATTAAACAAAGCAAAACGGTATACAAACAAATAGATCGGAATACTTTTAACCCGACAACTATGGGTAAATTTGTATTAGATAAGAATACTTGAAAAAAACAAACAAACTAAAACACCCCCTCCCGAAAAAAAAAGACGCTAGACAAAAATTTTAATATAAGCGTACGATGTATGCCATTCCCTAACCTCAAGGCATAAAATAGACCTAGACGGGTTGACTTGGAGTAAAAAATCAATCAATCATTCTCATGTTCAAAATTATAGAAAATATAGAAAGATAATTCCTGATTAAGGTTAAAGATATTTATACATTTGAAGAGGAGCATGATCTTACCTTAAAATGTACTCTTCCATTCAAGAAATCAGAAATATAACACCATAGCAATACATTTCAATGTTCAATATCGAGAAGTCGAGAATAACCCGAAGGCTCCCTTTTCAATAGCTACTACACCAAGGTGAGGGGGCGTTACACAATGTGAGTTTTTTTTAATATAAGAAAACCTTATGAAATTATTAAACTTCATAAAAAAACATAAAATGAAATAAAAGGAAATAATATAATTGAAAAAATACTATTCGAATGGAATTGTAAAAATATATTAAAAATAAAATTTAAAATATATGAAAATTTTTTAAAAAAATTAAACGAAACCATCCCAAAATAATTTTTACATTTTCGTCTGTAGAAGTTCATAGAAATATTTTTTATATTCATGAGTCTTGAAATTTCATTAAAATTTTTGCACAAATAAAAACATATTCTTTAATTTATAGAGTGTGTGTGTGTGTGTGTGTGTGTGTGTGTGTGTGTGTGTGTGTGTGTGTGTGTGTGTGTGTTTGTGTTTGTGTGTGTGCGTGCGTGTGTGTGTGTGTGTGTGTGTGTGTGTGTGTGTGTGTGTGTGAGGGAATGTCTATATCAAATCTATTCATATTGAAATATGAAATATCATATTGAAATAATCATGAATTTCATCTTGGGTTCTAATTCGATTGCACAAAATAATAGGTGTCTTATGATTTTTCTATTTAACATTACAAGTAGGACTGAAGCAATCACCCGTTATTTACATCTAAAATCTTATTTTTCTTTAAAAAGGCGAATAGGTGGGATTATATATACATAAATTGAAGGTAAGGACGAATATATCTGTTTTGTTATTTTTAAATTTTGTTTTGTAGTTGTTCAGTTAAATTTTGTAAAATGAAATCATTTTTAAATTTAGAGAGAATTCAGTTTTCAATTAAATTTACATGTCATGGTTTTATGTTTTAATTTGCTATATTTGATTAGTTTCATCGAACTTTCTGGATAAACATTCACGAGAGTGTCTTTTCTTTGTCGTTCAGTCTTTATGATAGAATCCATATTTTTTTAAAAATTATCGATCATGAAATATATTTTTCAACACTATATGAGTCGGCAGCTGCTTGACGCGTCGGGATTTGTCTTTGTACAATGGATAGATAGCAACTTGAGATTGAAAATCGAAAGACCACATAAATTTAAGAAGTCGATGATGGCCAAACCTAACGGCCAAATAAACGTGGACAATTTTGATGGTGGCATTGGTCAAATCTGGAAATAAACTCGTAAAGAAAGGAAGATCCCGGGCATTTCTTTTCTGTTTCATGGGAACACTGACGTCATTCCCACTCGTAAAATTGTCTGTGGTTAGCACAATGGTCAAATCTACAATTCGGCTGAAGAGAATGGAATAATGACCAATATCGACACTCAGCGGAATGGCAAGATCTTTCCGTTTCCAAATTGGACCACTGGAGAGGAGGAGTTGCCGAAATCTCAGACATGTCGAGCAGAACATCACCCTGTTCCATCCGTGTAGATAGGAAATGATTTTATGGATTATTTCCAATGGGAAATCTCCAAGTCCTAATCTCTTTTTCAGAATTCGGTTTTCTTCGGGTTCATGGCTGGATATTAAGCCGAAGTTTACGGTACTGCCTAAGTTTGTCTCGGTGCTTTCATTGGTTGTCATCTCACCAAGTTCGATCCTTGCTCGCTGCGAGTTCCAACAACAGCATTGAAACATAATTGATAATAAAAATAGTCATATATATATATATATATATATATATATATATATATATATATATATATATATATATATATATATATGAAATATACTTGTTTGAGAGAAACGTTTGAGGAGAAAGTATATAAGAAAGCCTTTTTTTTTACAACTGCGTGGTTAACAACTTCCTGAGAAGATTTCAGAACTGTTGAGAGACGGGGTGGGGGGGAGAGAATGAAAGAGAGTCGAGTAATTAGATATTTACAATAACCTCAAAAGGTTGGAAGATGATGAGGAGGGGAGTGGAAACTATGGGTTGGGCAAAGGAGTTCCTTTTTAGAGGTTCTCAAGAAAAGAGAAAAAGACATTCATAACCGTACAGAGAGTGTATGCACACACACACACACACACACACACACACACACACACACACACACACACACATATATATATATATGCGTGTGTGTACATGTAGGTGTATATATATATATATCATATATATACATATATATGATATTTATATATACCACTACTGTGTAGACACTGGATGCCGTCAACAAGCGTTACCAAGAAGTATGACCGATGGGGAGTAGTGAATGGGTGAGAGAGAGAGACAGAGAGACAGAGAGAGAGAGAGAGAAAGGGAGAGTTATAAGAATCTGGGCAATTGGAATCAGTTGATGATAATCGTACATATACACACAAATATATATATATATATATATATACACACACAGACAGACACACACAGACAGACACACACACATATATATATATATATATACATATATATATATATATGTGTGAGTTTGTGTGTGTGTGTGTGTGTGTGCACGCGCAAACAACCATATATATATATATATATATATATATATATATATATATATACATATGAATACATATATAAGTAAATATAAATGTATTTACACACACATACATATATATATATTCGTATTCATCTGCACAAATATAAATATATATTTATAAATGCACACACACTCGCATATATATATATATATATATATATATATATATATATATATATATATATATATATCCCATTGCATACACAAATACACACATATACATAGATATGAACACACACACATATATACACACACACGTATACATGCATACACATATATACATATATTAACATCACATATATACATATTCATATTTACACATATACACACATTATATGCAGATACAACAGATTTATATATATGCATATATATATACATGCATCTCGGTGTAATTATATATAAATATATATATATATATATATTTGTATTTGAGTGATGTATATATATATATATATATATATATATACTTCATACAAATACATATATGTATGCATATGTATATACAAACAAACATGAATATGTATACATTGATTTACATATGAATATATATATGTATATGCATGTACACTGAGATAGATATAAATCAACGTAGATTTCAATAGACAAACAGACAGATATGAACATACTGATATAGATATATATGAATCAACTTAGATGTGGATAGGTAGATATTTATTTCCTTCTGTTTTTTTGTTTCTATCCGTCGGCCAACGAATGCGTTAGTTGTTGAGAGTGATAAACCTGGGAACGTCGAAGTGAGTATATTTGTTGTGGTCTCTCTTGACTTGTGCGTACAGTTGGTATGTGTAGAAAAAACATTCCATTTTTTTAAACTCGAAACTATTCTCACTGAAGCGTGACAATTTTGGTTGTCTTAAGCCGTTTTTATCATTTTCTGAAGAAAGAAATATAAAGAATTATAACTAAAATGAATAACATGCCTGGACAAGTGTGTGTGGGTCATATATTCATACTGGATTATAAACACGTAAAAAGTTTGGCGAAGAACGTAAAGTTGGAATGAGAAAGGTTTTGTATAAATGTCTCTTTTTAGTATTGTAAAAATTCAATGTTAAAAGTTCATAGAAGAGTCCAGCAGGTATATGTATGTATGTATGTATGTATGTATGTGTGTGTATATGTATATGTCTATGTATGTATCTGTGTGTGTATGTATAGAGTTGCATGAATCGCTGTATTATAGCGATAGCAAAAATTGCTGACGTGTGTCATGTCTCAAATAATGAAGAACAACTATATATATATATATATATATATATATATATGTGTGCGTGTAAAAAATTTTCCTCGCAGGTCCTAAGAGAGAAAAAATATTTCAAAATGAATTGATCCACGAAGAGATTTATAAATGTGAATAGGGCACTCAATGAGACTTCGAGTATTATTGAGAGCCCCATTCACATAGCCTTGTGCCACATATGTTCTCTGATGAATGAAACAAACTGGGAACATACATGAACGAAATAGATTATTATTTAAAAAATACAAATCTTTTCGTTGACCTATTCATTTAAAAATATATATATAGATCAAAGTTTTTTTACATGCCGACGAGTTGCTGACTGACTCTTGGGAGTTAAAAGTCAGTCAGCAACTCGCTGGCATGTGAAAAAACAAACTTGTTTACGGTTGATCTTCATTACTTGATACATGACACACGTCAGATATATATTGTAAGTAAAAAAGTAAAGTTAGCGACCATAGTCGAGGGTGACCCGAAGGCTCCCTTTTCGATAGCTACTACACCAAGGTGTAGGGGAGGGCGCTACTCCATTCCCTGGATTGCTCCACTTTACCCTTGAACCGTACCTTATAATGCTGAGTGTTAAGCAAGGTGGTATCAAGTTCCATTTTTAAAGTCTTTGGTATGACTCGACCTGGGATTGAACCCAGGTCTCCCGGGCCATTGGCGAACACTCTAACCGCTGGGCCAATGTCCCGGTTGCAGATATATATATATATATATATATATATATATATATATATATATATATATATATATATATATATATATATATATATATATATATATATATATATATATATATATATATATATATATATATATATATATATATATATATATATATATATATATATATATATATATATATATATATATATATATATATATATATATATATATATATATATATATATATATATATATATATATATATATATATATATATATATATATATATATATATATATATATATATATATATATATATATATATATAACCAAATTTTAAAAAGCAAACGCGACAATATAACACCAGTATAAATAACGCTTAATTCTTACAAAGTTGTGTTGTATTTGCAAAGGTTGTATTGCTTTTGCAAATATACCCCATCTCTGCTAATGACCTATGATGGGTCCAAAAGTACTTGGGAAGTAATTAACAATGGAAAATTAATTAGCCAATTTCGGTCAGTAATTATAACATCCATACGGCAATTTGAACAGATCAAAATAAAAAATACGTTGACAAAAGACGTCTCTACTATTTAACCAAATATGTCTCAATGAAGAACTGATGCCCAACCACAGACAGACAGACAGATATATATATATATATATATAGGTGTATAAAAAATCTCATTTGATGAGTGTTTAAAACTTGCTGTGTGTACCTCTGATTAGTTTGAAAGCCAAATTGTTTTAAATCTCTTTCTACCAACTCAAGTGGAAGTTATGCATTAATCCTAGTGTGTAGATATCAAATAGTTGGACACTTTAAAAAAATAAGCAGTGTACTGAGCATGACACAAATCTGCATTTGATGGTGAGGTTCCAGTTCTGGAGATCTGGGAAGTATGGAATACCCTCTTCATTGCCATTATTCCCAGGTCCACTCTAACTTAGGACGGTAGCAACTGCTCGGGTACCATTTATGGACCAAATAGATCTGTTTAAAATTGTTTGTATTGAATAAGAATGCTTGAAACTATATAACAGCAGGAAAACAAATCATCATCATTAAATTGGTATAGTTACTTGAAATCATATAATTGTGTATAAATTATTAGTATTAGAAAGGAATACCTGAAACCATATAACTGTCTGTAAATAAACGATTGTAATTATTGAATTGGAATAGTTACTTCAAACTATGTAATTGTGTACAAATTATGGATATTTAAGAGGAAAACTTGAAACCATATTATACTGTATAATTTATTATTTTAAGATAGGAATACTTGAAACCATATAATTGTATGCAAAAATGAATAATTATTATAAACAAATAAATTGCAATGGAATATTATAAATATGAATAGTTATGATTATAATCAAACATTTCCAAATGAATTATATTTTGACCTTAAATAACCCATTAGGGGTTGATATGCCGTAAAACAAACCAATCTAAACCAAATTTCTGTTTCTGGCCGTGAAAGTCTTCATACCCAGTTGTCTTTCATACTTCTAGTTTTTAAATTTGTTATTTGACTCTTTGACAAGCAACTTTTTATTTTTCAGATAATTTCTGAGCCACGTGTATAAATTGAAAAGACAACCGCAAAAGATTTTATCAAGATGAAATATAATTTTTAGTGGCTGAAACCCTTTTGTGCTAATTGAAAGAATGTTTCTCTTTTAAGAACATTCATCAACAATATTTGGCAAATATCAAATCTTTTCATATGCCTCTTCTTGTCATATTGCCTCTGAACTGGATTTGGATTCTCTTGAGTGCACACTGTCCAGTCTTAACACTCCCACTTTTTTTACTTACTGATTTAGACAAATTGTAAAAATGATCTACCGAAATTTTAGGGCGGCTAACGTGCTGGATTGCGGCCTCTTAGTAAACGAGTTCGAACTCCAGTCGATCTTCAGTCGCAGTACTCCGTTCACTTTCGGATAAATTTCTTTGGGAAAGGCTGGAACCCTCTAATCCCTCCAGCTATGAGTTAAATAGTATGACTGCTGTTCTTCAACAAGGATGGCTTTGGTATTAAATAACCCTCGAAGGTTGGTATGCCATTAAATAAAGAAACCAAACCAAATAAGTGATTCCAAATGGAAAGACATAGATTTTCTTGAAATAATTTCATCAAAACTTTCATTTCGAGGTAAGGCTGAAAAGTTCATGTGATCACATCATATCTTCTGTTGAGGATCTAAATCTTATTAAGTCACATTTTGAACTTTTCAGCCGGTCCTTATATATATATATATATATATATATATATATATATATATATATATATATATATATATATATATATCAATTTCCTTACAAAAAATTTCTCAATAATTGTTGGTTAGTCATAAATTAGGCCACCATATGACTATTACTAGTGGAAGACTGCAGTTGCATGAGTGACAGGTTTTTAATTGGTATAGCCTTGGATTGTGTCATTTACTGGTATGACATAGTAGAGGTCAGTACAATTAAAACTGTCGTGGAAGGAATTGGGAATGGCCATTGACCAGAAGTGGCCACAAAATAGTTGCTGCTGCTGCTGCTGATGATGATGATGATGGTGGTGTGTGCGTGAGCGTATTTTTACATTTCTTTAAGTTTGTGTTATGTAATATTGACCGAAGTATTTTGCATCATCTGGCTAAGGAAGTGTCACTCAAGCCATTTCCTTTGTTGAATTCATTTTGACCAGATGACAGGAAATGGGCGGTGCAATGTGACTGTGTGTAGGGGTGAAGGTGAAGCAGTGGATATTTGAGAATGAATATTACGATTGTGACCAATGGACAGTGACCTCCGACGTGGATTATCAGAGAGCGGAGTAATCATGTTGATCAAGAATATGGAAGAAAAAAATCATTCGGTGTCTAATAGATATGAACAGACTGGGATAGATAGATAGATAGATAGATAGATAACTTTTCATCAAAAATTGATAGGAGTGCACATGTCCATGAACGAGGATGTATTTTTCCAAGAATAGAGAGAGAGAGAAAACAGGAAGAAAAAGAAAAAGAAAGAAAGAGAGAGAGAGAGAGAGAGAGAGAGAACAAAGCAAGAATGAGATAAAGAAGAGCGATAGAGAGAAAGAGAGAGAAAGAGAAAGAGAGTGGGAGAGAACAGAACAAGAAAGAGAAAGGGAGAAGGTGAGAGAAAAAGAAGGAAACGAAAGAGCAATCAGTTTTTTTTTTTCTTTTTTGCCCAAAATGCACAAGAATTGGTTGATTGGTGAACATTGTTTGAACAAATGAAGGAATTCTTGCATCTAATTTTTCATTAACTAATTTGGATTGGAGTGATGAAATAAATCCAACATTTGATGACTGACTAATTAATAGAATAGTTGCTGTTTATTAGTAGCAACTGAGTAAAATGATTGATAGACTGAAAAAAGAAAGTTAAAAGTTGAGTCAAAAGTTTTGCAATATTTTGGAAGTACGCGAAGCACCATTCAACAGCTCCAAATACTTTTGCTGTAGTCATAAAAGTGAGATGCCAAGCTTGCCTGATACTCTCCGGGTGCAACTCGTTGGATTTGCCTCTATGACTGGTTGCAGGGCAAATCCACGTCGTGTAATAACTGAAAATGTTGGACTGAGGCAACGAAGTAAACGAGTTCGAATTCCAGTCGCGTAATTACGTTTACTTTCGGACTAATGCCTTTAGGAAAGGCATGAACACTTTCATCCTCCCCCCAGCAATAGGTTAAAAAGTATCACTGCTTTTTCTACAAGGATGGTTAGGCATTAAATAACACATGAAGGTTGATATGCCATTTAACAAAGAAACCAAACCAAACACATGACTTCATCAAGTCGTCGAGGTTGTTGCAATCCAAGTGAAAAATGTCTTCAACCATCTGTACTCAACTGAACTTTCACCTTTCACACAACGTTTTTTGGTTTCTTCGGCGACGTTATGACCCAGTTTGAACTCGTAAAGCGAAAGTTTCTACATTAAACGACCAATATGGGCTGAAAAGTTTAGATCGCATATATGACGTCATCATATTAACTTTTCAGTCTATAAACTTTTAAACATTTTTTTACCAATGGGATTCAAGCACTGTAACACCGAGGGAAGATGTTGAAAAAAGCCTTTTCAGCCGACTCTAGTACGTTGCACGTTTATATGTGCGACTTTCATATCAGACACGGCGCGAAGCAATGCACAGTGTGTCAGCGTACAACCTACCACAATACTACCAACTGCAGCAGATATCTTACGGTTGGAATTGCTTCGTTCACGTTATATACGCGTCGCAAGATAGCACGTAGCAAAATATTTGCAAAACTTTTTACCCGTCCAAGTAATGCCTCTAAATCAAATTCCCAAAATGTGAATCTGTCCCTAAACTTAAGGCCCATTATTTTCTGGAATAGTTATTCTGAAAAAGAATTTAAACTAGAGCTTTTCGAAGTGATCCAGGTTCCAGATGTGGCAGAAACCCAATGTGGATGCACTTTAGATGCAGGACATTTGTCTTTACGGACACAGCTGAAAAAAAGGAAAGAAATTAGCATTTCATAAATATCTCAATCATATCGAGATGATTATAAAAAATTACATTCAATATAAATACAGACCCCCTCAAAATTAAGATCCAGAAACAAATTTACCTGGAAATTACTGTATTCTCCAAGAGCATTTTAACTGAGTTAAATAGAAAAGAAGTTATGCTTCAATACAATTTTAATTGTCTTCACGCTCTTTGGATTTCCTATTCTTGGACTGTTTTTGCAAGATTCTTTAGAACCATTGAAACTTTTGTGACATCGCTGTTCAAAATCCGTTTTAGTTTCCTATAGATCAGGGCTTCTCAACATGATCCATATAGATCCCTATGAAGGTGAATAATATTTTGGCCAGATGAAAAAAAGTAGAGGGGTCACAGGGGTTGAAATTACCAGTTTGTGTTTATTAGTTCCTTAAAAATAGAACAAAAATTGCTGGATCATTAAGACTAGTCGCCAGATGTACACTTTTCCAAAACCCTGATTGGGTGTGATAACCCCGAGTGATGGGTCATTCACAAACTATCAGTTCAAAATATATGGGTCATTTTAATGAATAAACAGTGTTGAAGAAGAAAGTACAAATTTAGACACTTTTCTTAAAGAAGAATTTAATTGGATATTATTGGATGAGGGAAAATACTTGCAAAATACTTTGTGCAACTGTTGAGGTCATATTACAAAATTTTCAAGTTTGTAAATGGTAGAATCTGGTTGTATCCCTATGCATTATTAACTAAATAAACAAAGAACTACTTTGAACAAAGAACGTGATGATTTTTGGCTTAAACTTACAAAATTGTAGCCAAATCGTAATTTCCTCAGTGACCACTAAACCCATTGGTCACATTAAAAAATAATTCAAGAATTAAAAGATGTATTTGCATTTATAATTTACTGAGATTTTCTCATGTAAATTAGATTAAACACTGGTAAATTAATTATGTTGTGTAATTTAATATTTAATTTATATGGTGTGGGAAGATAATCGAAATTAAATTTGGTTTCAAGGTGTGAAACATCAAGTAAAAAGTTTGAGACGTCCTTATCTTAATTTCGCTTGGAGATCCGGCTCTAACTTGGCTTCAGTGAGGTCTGTCTCTAAGTATATCTTTATATTCTTCTCGCTGTAAAAGGGTGGCAATCTTACTCATTCTCTTGGTAATTGTTACAAGAGGTAGATGGATGTCGCTTTTCTCTCTCTCTCTCTCTCTTTCTCTCTCTCTCTCTCATATATATATATATATATATATATATATATATATATATATATATATATATCACCACCAAAGAAAGTTTTACGTGCATAGAGGTAGATGGATGTCACTTTTCTCTCTCTCTCTCTCCCTCTCTCTCTCTCATATATATATATATATATATATATATATATATATATATATATATATATTTGAGAGAGAGAGAGTGAGTGAGAGAGAGAGAGAGAGAGGGGGGTGACATCCATCTACCTCTATGCACGTAAAACTTTCTTTGGTGGTAAGCTAAGAGATTATCTATTCAATCTTATTTCGCCTTAAAAAGGCTGAGAAATCCATTTTTTTAATTGAAAAATTAAAATCAATACTAGCACTCCAAGTTGGGGGAATAAAATAATTAAATATCTATTTGAAATATTAATTTCTAAAGTTTTAAAAGGGTGTCTGATATGCCCTAATAAATTCAAAATTGTTTTCTGTACGCCACGCTCGTTGTAAACAAAGTAGTGACCTGTAATAAATAAAAACAAATAAAACGGCCTTTAGATATGAATAATTACCCTAAACTCTATGTTCTTTATTGCCGCGTGTAAACATCGTTTTTGCGAAAAAGTTTCATTTCTGATGAAGCTAATCTTATAGGAAAATATGTCAATTTAAATTTCTGTATTGTTTTTTAAATAGGTAAATTATTTGTGGACTAAAGCTGGTTTGTTGTTCGACGATGCCTAATCAAGGCTACAGATACCAATCTTTAGTTGAGCAGACATCAACAATAAGTTAGACTAGGTTCTTTAGCCTTAGTCAGACGACCAGCCAAGGAAGACTGAACTTAAACCAGCTTTATGCCACTAAAAACTGATCTTGTGCCATGTCCTATTTGTAGAGGAATGGTTGAATCAATAAATGTACATACACTCTCAAGTATTTTGCGTTCTTTTTCACAGTGTTTTTTCCAAGTCATCTTACAAGATTTCTTCCATTTGATTTAACTTATGTATATTGTCAAATTCTTTTCTCCCCAAGCGCTTTCTACCAACATTGGTAATTTTCTTTGAAATATTCCAGACGTTAATTTTTTTTAATCCAGTATAATATTTGTTTTTAATAACCGAGATACTTTCTCTCCAGAGTATTGAAACTTCTTCGAATATTTGCAGGGATTTTTTAGCATTTTATTTGTTTTAACGTTGCTATTGGTGCATAATGATGTAGCAGACAGTTACCAGTTTGACACGTCATTGACATGGGAGGATCTATATTTAAAAAAGAATTAGGATGTTTAAATAGATATGACCGTATTTTCTCTTGTAGGTTATTGCCAATTACATCCTTGATCTAAGGGAAGTAAAAAAATTGTAAAACAGAGTTTCTTCCCTTACAATCACTTGATATTTATTTTTTTATACGTTACCTTACTCATCAAAATAAGTCAACCAGCTTTGTATGGTTTGGGGAGTATATATATATATATATATATATATATATATATATATATATATATATATATATATATATATATATATATAAAGATGAAGACAATAGTCCGAAAACCTTTAATGATAAAAATCATATTTTTTGTTATATTTATTTCAGTAGACCCTATATTTTTTAAAACTTCAAACAAAGAAATAATCTTAAGATTTTCATTCTGATTAGTATAGTGTCTGCTAGAAAACAATATTGCAAAAAAAAAAAAAAAATGAGTAATTTTTAAAGGTTTTTCTTTTATATGGGATTATTTGCTCAGTATTTTAATCTATTTTAATTTTAAATTGAGTTCTCTTTTGGATTTTGTATTACATGGATGTTGAAGAAAGAAAATCCTAGAATAGAATCGTTCCTGCCATCGGCTGATTTGGTGTTGGATAATATATATATATATATATATATATAGAGAGAGAGAGAGAGAGAGAGAGAGAGGGAGACGTGTCCGAATATATATACATACATATATGCATATATATTTAGACGAATATGCATAAACACACGCAAACGCACATACACACATACAAATATATATAGATACATACATATACATATAGATACATATACATATAGATACACACACACACACACACACACACACACACACACACACACATATATATATATATATATATATGTACATATACATATATTTATACTTATATATATATGTGGGGTTTGAAGGTATTTAGGAGGTCAGAGGCTAAGGGCAAGACTGTGTTGCCGTAAGATATCTGACTCCATATTTTGGTTGTATTTTTTTACCCCATGTTGACTGGCTGGCGCAATGCCTTGCCCAAAGAAAGTCCAAAAGAAATATACAAAAAGAAAAGATAAAAACAGATAAGAGACGAAAACATTTCTTCCATACTTTCCTTTATTTACTTGGTGAATGGACTAACCAACGCTACGTCCTGTTATATTCTGAGTTGTGGGCGAGAAATGCGTATGGTTGCAAAACAAAGAACGTATAGATACTCACAATAACACAGTAATGATGTTATAGAAATTTTTTATAGATAGATTAAGTACAGAGAGTAGAACGGAGAAATACATTCACAGTCAAAGAATGAATTCAGTGGCAGTAGCTACAAAGTTCATGTACTGTACTTGTCTCGTGGTGAAGGGATGGTTTTCTCGGAATTAGGATACGTTGGTAGCTGCGGAGAGCGTTTGATGTATCGGATGACAGGCGCCAGACGGGGTGAAGAATCCTTAACACGGGTCGTGTGAGGGAACAAGTCTGTGGTGTAGGAATGCAACTGAACTGATGATTGTTTGGTCCGTCTATTTATACGTTTTCTGTAGGCTCAGAACGGCAATTTTTGTGCCCCGCGGGAAGCGTTCCGATTGGATATTTATTAATGTATTTTTTTTTTTTTTTGTTAATTTATCGCAAACGGAAGTTCTGCGCGGAGCCTATGCGTGAGCGACTAACTTTTCATTTTTAGTTGAGAACTCGAAGTGTTAACTTCTGTTTCTTTTTTCTTTTCTTCTTTTCTTTCTTTTTGTTTTTTCAAATCAAGGCAAGATCTCGTCTTGTAACAGCTCCCCCAGATCTTACCATGATTTGAAGTTGCTATGTTGTTAGTGCTTGCTTGCGTGCGTGTTTTGTTTTGGTGTTGTGTATTATCTATTTTGTTTTTTGGCACATAACGAAGTCTTTAAAGCGTGCTGGGAGTTGCCCTCGTGTTGTTCGTTTCGTTGGGTTTTGGGTATTGTCTCCGGAACTGCAGTCATTTGCGACGAGATGCTCCCCTGACGAAAGTGTAGGGAGTTGTGACAACGGGTGATGGGTAGGTTGCCGGGGTGGACAAGGAGATAGGAGTGGTCGTGTCGACGGGTGATTGGGAATTTGGTGAGGTGGGGATAGAGCTGGAGGTGGGGGTGGTCGATGCATGTGTTGCAGGTCATTTGGTCGTGGTACGAGTTGACGGACGTGTCCACGGTGAACCCAATGCGTTTCACAGTTGTCGTTTTTCACTTGAACTACCAAACCGTTCGTTTTGGTGACCTCAAAGTCACCTATCCAAGGCAGGTGAGACAAGTGGGCTGTTGCTGATAGCGGTCGGTGGGGTAGCACCTTGTCACCGACTTGTATCGGGTCTTTGAAGATGCTGCGGTTCAGTTTGGCTTCCATTTTGTGGTCAGCCTCGTTGTTCGCCAAGGCGACTCTTTGATGCACCTGTCGGAGCAGAGCGTTTATCTGCATACCGTAAGCACCTGGGTTGTTGTTAACGATGTCTTGGCAGGGGATCTTCGGTAGACCAATGTTTGGTTGGCGGCCGGTGATAATGTAATGCGGGGATGCACCAGTGGCGGTGTTGGCTGTGGGATTCATTGAGGAAACTGCGGATTCGAGAACGTCCGTCCATTCACAGTTTCTGTCTTCGCAGATCATGTAAAGGGCGTTTTTTAAGGTCCGGTGTTGCCTCTCAATGTTCCCCGAGCTTTGTGGTCGCCACGGGCAGTGAAGTTCCCGGGTGATTGAGGTTAGGTCACAAAATTCCTTGTAGGCCTCACCAGTGAAGTGGGTTCCTCGGTCGGAGGAGACAATGCGGGGAATCTCGCGGTGACGAAGAAAGAACTGGTAGAGTCCGCGGGCTGCGTCGATTGCGCGGTCTCTGGCACATGGTATGGCCATGAGGTGGCGGCTGAAGCTGTCTAGAATAGTAAGTATGTACCGCTTGCCCTTTGAGAGGGGCATTGAGACAAAATCTATGTAGACAACCTCGAATGGTTTTCCGCCTCTCTTGCAATGGCCCGTGGACCAGTTTCGGCGCATGCCGTAATTTCCCTTGCGTGGTAGCTTCTAATTCACTACGGCTATGATGGTCTGGAAGCGATAGGCCTACGGTTTGCTTAAGCCA
Organism: Sepioteuthis lessoniana; assembly: GCA_963585895.1. NCBI lineage: Eukaryota > Metazoa > Mollusca > Cephalopoda > Myopsida > Loliginidae > Sepioteuthis > Sepioteuthis lessoniana. The sequence goes on from OY757942.1 coordinate 21,186,314, forward strand.
ATGGAGTTTTTGGTTGAGAATCAACCCGTTAGGCGATGATCTGGCTGTGGCTCGTGGTTCCTCGTTGGAAACGGTTAGGGCGCCGTGTGAAAGGTTGTGGGTCGGTTTTATCCTTGGATGGACGGTTATAGAGAGCGGGACAGTATGTTTTAGCTTGCCAGATGGAAGTGTGCGCGCAAGTTCTACAGTCGCCTTCTGGTTATCGATAGTATAGGATAACAGTGTGTGGTGGCCGAGTATGTTCTGGCCGATCAAGATGGGAATGTCTGATGTCGTGATCAGTGTGTCGACGTTGCAGAAAGCGGGAGAAGTATCGTCACCCAAGATAATGTCGCAGGTGAGCTTGCCCAGAATAGAGATGTTCCCTCCGATTCCTTTGACTCGGATGTTGGTTTTGGACATGTGTCTTCTTGCATCTTCAGGTAAGCGAGAAATGGGAATGATGCAAGTCGTGCATCCGGAATCCAGCATGCCTACACCGGAGAATGTGATGCCGTTGTTGCGGAGGTTGACCTGAACAAGGGGCGATCGGAGATCAGGTTGGATTTGAACGTTAAATGTGTGATGATGCTGAGTGGATACATGGACCTGGGAACGATTCATCACATCTCGTTCGGTCCCAACCGAAAATCCAGTTCGTCGAAGCGCGTCGCGTGTTCATGGTTGTGCTGATCGCTATCTATTCCAGGTAAACCGGTGTTAGTGGTCGCTATGTGTGCTTGAGCATGAGGGGGGTGAAAATATGGGCACCTGTTGCCCTTAAAGCATGCGCGGCCTCGTAAAAAATTTTTGCACATTGCTTGTTGGCTGGGTTGGCCAGCGCTTCTTTGTACCCGGTTGTGCTTCATGTTGTAGGTGGGGGCGGTTCGACTTTTCCAGTCAACGATGGATGGGTTCCGCCTGTGGGTTTGTCGCAGTTGCTTGTTCAGATCCAGCAACTGTAGCTGTACGTCGGCTAGTATCTTGTCGCTTTCAAGGCTACGAGGTTTGTCAGAGTGTGTAGGTTGGCTCACCATCAGCGCAGTGGTTTCAGCGGCGGTGGTGATGTCCGTTTTGATACCACGATCAAGATAGCGTTGCGCATCGCTGGCTATACCACCCGCTGAGTAGTGTCTGTCCATAGTTTTGACGAGGTGTGGATAGATGTTAGGTGTCCATGCCTTGATCTTTTCACTCATGAGCATGGCCCCCATTAGGGAAAATGCAGTTTCGGCCGTCATCTCAGCATTTTGTCTGTCCGACTTGAATTTTGCCGTGATGTGGACTGTGGCCTCTCGGATTGTGTTTTCAAGTCGGCCTGCAAAATCAGTGAGTTTCTCTCCCTCATGTCGCTGAAGGTCCCATGCTCGGCTTAGGTACTGGAAGTTTGTCATTTGGCTCCCGTGGGTGGATATAAGGTAAGCCTTTAGTTCCTCGAACGTGGACGTAGGCTGTCTTGAGTCCTCCATCTGCTGGAATATGCCTTCGTTCAGTAGTTGCTTTGCCAGCTTGACAAACTCCTTCTCCATTGCAGGATATTCTCTTAATTCTGGCTTAACGTGTATGGTGTAAGCCTTATTAAGGTCGGTAATGAAGCGGTTTACATCGCTGCCCGGTTCGAAGGTCCGGATGGATTTTGTGGCGTCCCGAAGTGACTGCTGTCGCAATAGAAGCTCATAGTTTGTGGTGTGTTGTTGCAATGTGTGCGATCGATCGTGTGCGGTAGTTTGCAGAGCAGTTAAAAGTTTGTGGAGGTCTGTTTTCAGTTCACTAATGATTAATTGTGCTTGCGGGTTGTCTGCTGGCTCCATGTCAATTTTCGTTTGGAGAATCGCTGCTTTTTGCTGTTTTATAAGTTCCAAGATTTCTGATCGAGAAAGGCCGGAGTATTCCATACTTGTTTTGCTGCACGCTTGACACCAGTGTTATATTCTGAGTTGTGGGCGAGAAATGCGTATGGTTGCAAAACAAAGAACGTATAGATACTCACAATAACACAGTAATGATGTTATAGAAATTTTTTATAGATAGATTAAGTACAGAGAGTAGAACGGAGAAATACATTCACAGTCAAAGAATGAATTCAGTGGCAGTAGCTACAAAGTTCATGTACTGTACTTGTCTCGTGGTGAAGGGATGGTTTTCTCGGAATTAGGATACGTTGGTAGCTGCGGAGAGCGTTTGATGTATCGGATGACAGGCGCCAGACGGGGTGAAGAATCCTTAACACGGGTCGTGTGAGGGAACAAGTCTGTGGTGTAGGAACGCAACTGAACTGATGATTGTTTGGTCCGTCTATTTATACGTTTTCTGTAGGCTCAGAACGGCAATTTTTGTGCCCCGCGGGAAGCGTTCCGATTGGATATTTATTAATGTATTTTTTTTTTTTTTGTTAATTTATCGCAAACGGAAGTTCTGCGCGGAGCCTATGCGTGAGCGACTAACTTTTCATTTTTAGTTGAGAACTCGAAGTGTTAACTTCTGTTTCTTTTTTCTTTTCTTCTTTTCTTTCTTTTTGTTTTTTCAAATCAAGGCAAGATCTCGTCTTGTAACAGTCCCAAGACATAGCGTGGTGCCCAAAACACCAGACAGTAAAATCGGTGTTGTCGGTTCGACGTCACTACCCGAAAAAGAGGTCGGTTCACAGAAAACCTGAGTATTTATCTCTCTACACCGGCTCCAAATTCGCTACTCCAAAATCATTCTAATTTTGGCGCGACCGCTTCCCATTGGCTACTTTACTTTTTATTATTTTTCTTTTTTCTGATTTTAACCGGATGGATGCGTGGAGCCTTATGCGTGGCGACGCGTTTATACATTTTGTATCTGGCAGCCGACGAGTCAATATCCGGTTGGGAGTTTTACTGTTAATTCCTAAATCCCCACATATGTATATATTCAAATCTTTCTCTTCATTCCCTCTCTCTTCTCACTCGTTCTTCCATTCTTTTCTTTTCCTGCTTTCTTTCTCCTTTTAAATCGTTATTTCTCTTAATGGTTCTACTTGCTCTACAGACACGTGACATATTTTTAGATAAGAATTCCAATTGATTGATTAAACGGTTATACCTTTCTCTGTATACTTAATTTATCCCTTATTTGTTTTTCATTAAGAATCCATCGGTGATCTAACGTCACTAGATAACATCTTTTCTATGTCCTGATAATGGTTCATTAGAACCGAAACATTATGACATTGACTTTCTTTTGCATTTATATCTTCTCTTTGGATTACCTTGTTTTTGAAATTTCCTCCACATACATCTGTATATATATATGTATATATATGAAAGTAAATATGGATAAAATCCGACAGTATGAAGGTAGCAGAAAAAAAAAACATAATCCAAATAGGTGAATATATTATTATATAAAGTCGACGTTAACGTTTTAATTTCAGTAACCATCATCAGGACTTGGATATCAAAATAGTTCACATAGCAACGGATGCTTGCTGAGATGACAGGAGCAAATGAGAAATATACAACGAATAGATACAAACGTGCACATAGCGTTCATAATTCAAAAATCATAAAAACGTGAGTGGCATGTGGAAACATATTTGAAAATGTTGGATTTCCCAAAGAAACGAGAAATACGCAACAAGTAAATTTTCATATGTATAGATCGTTTGGAATCATCCATGTTAAATGTTATGTAAGATTGTATTTGGTATTTGTTTTTCCAAAAAGACAGTATGAAAGTAAAAATGAAACGGCTCGGCTGGTCGTTAGAGGAGATTCGCTCCCAATGGAATTGGGCGCCAGGCACGAGCATTCTGAACAACTCTGAGTTCTCGCTCACCTGGCGACTCGCTCGAGACGCGTTGGCCCTCAACGGCTGGGCTTACAGACCGTGCATATCAGACAAACCTGATTGTCCCCGGTGCGGCAGTGGTTTAGAAGAAACAGCCTTGCACGCCGTCTACTACTGCGAGCGGGTTCGCCCGTTCTGGAGTCACGTTGGGGAGTGGACGGCTCGCATCAGCCGCAGACAGCTCGTGCTGCTCGACGTTGGTTACAATGGACAATGTTAACCCTCGTGGACAATGTTAACCCTCCGTATCGGGGTGAGAAGCGTAAGGTGTTTCTCGCTATCCTAGCTGTATTAAAATGGTGATTTGGCAGACGCGAAACAAGGGTGCAAACTTTTCTCATCGGGATCTGATCTTGCTCTTTAGGCATCAGCTTAGGGTCAAGATTAGATACGATAGAAAACACTAGGAACGCATAACATTCAACAAAAGGTGGGTGTATGCAGCGAGCCTGGTCGCACGAAAGGGAACAGTGTTGGAATCATCATCAATCATCAATGTTGGAATCATCAACTAGTCATCAATGTTGGAATCATCAATGTTGGAATCATCAACTAGTCTCCAAGACTAGTTGCCTCCCCAAGGCTGAAGAACCTAGTTTGTCCTACTATTTACCATTACATTTACCATTACATACTATTTACCATTACACCACGGGCACCTCCAATGTTGGAATCATGCTTCCCTCCTCTTCCTGTGCATGACGACGATAGTCGGGGCCCTTCGGGACCCTACCCCGGGTAAATAGAATCCTTTTGATAATCACTTGACCCCCTAGCTAGTTATATGAAGTGTGTCATTGCCCCTATCACTTTGTATTAAATTATCAAGACCCTCCCGTCCTACATTGTTTTTTCTCCTAAAAACCCTTTGAGGGTCTTGAAATCTCATTTTCTGTAATTCATGTTGTTCCCCTCCCTCGCTTTTTCTTTTACCATATTTACCCAACCCCTCCGCTCGGGCAGGATATGACACAAGGTCAATTTTTTAAGCGGAGTTTCACAGGTTTGAATTCAGAGTTTTCCTTCTCCTAGACTAGTTGCCTCACCAAGGCTGAAGAACCTAGTCTGTCCTACTATTTACCCATAGCTGGAGGGAGAATAATTGGATTCATACCTTTCCCAAGGGTATTAGTGCTATGTGAAATGCAATCAGTCCAGGATTTGAACTCGTGTCGCCGTGTCCAATTCCTGTGACGATAACCATTACACCACGGGCACCTCGCTTTTTCTTTTACACCCCTTTAAAAATTCTTAACTCCCCCCCTCCACTAAGGACAGATCGGTTTGTTTTCGGCTTCCGTCCGGACACCGGAAAACAGTCGTCTCACCATATCATAAAATGGGGAGATGGAAGGGAAACCAACGGGGTTCTTTAGTTATTCTATTTTTTGCAAAATTACCTCCAAGATTTTCTTCCCTTCCCCATCATCATTTTCACGGTATCATTCCATTTCACCGGGTTTTTAAGAAGGTTTCATGCTGGTGACTGTTGCGCACTAGAGGATGAATAGGGATAAATCATAGTAAAATAAATTATAGTGTGACTGGTCGTGAAAGAGACTAGCTAGGGCTCCCTGAACAACAAAGTCTCTTTTTCTTCTCACCCTCCCCGCAAAAAACCATGGGCCTTGTGCTCGCCAAAAATTATAAAATTTTATTTTTCTCCTTTTGGAAATAAATGCTCCGGTCATCTCAGCAAGTATCCATCGCTATGTGAACTATTTTGATATTCAAGTCCTGATGATGGTTACTAAAACCGAAACGTTAACGTCGACTTTACATTATAATATATTCACCTATTTGGATTATGTTTTTTCTGCTACCTTCATATATATATATATATATATATGTGTGTGTGTGTGTGTGTGTGTGTGTGTACTTATACATATATCCAGATATGCATTTAGATATATACGCATATATATATATATATATATATATATATATATATATATGCATATACATACATATCGGTACATATACATAAATATACGTACATATTGTCACGTGATATCCCACTGGGAGGAGGGAGATAAAATTACTACCCCTCGTGTTTGAATTAATAGTATCTAGCCGTCAAAAAGTGACCGTTAAGAGAGAATGTGGGTCACAGAGGGGATATCAACAGGTGTTGGTACTTAGTAACCTCAGGTCGCCGGACACCGGAAGGGGAGGGAGAGAGAAGCCAAATGATTGGCTGGGACCCCAAAACGGAAGTGGGGCTCTCCCCCCCGTCAGTGGAAATAGATGGTAAGAAAGTGAGTTTTTGAGCAGGGCTCGTGGCAGACAGACCCATGGCCATTTACTCCGGGCTGAAGACAAAAGAATATCTGAGACACGAGGGACCCCAGGTTCTTCAAGCCAGTGTAAAAAAATAGAATAAAGTCTATTAGCCCGTGAAAGAAGAAAGATTCTCCAGTGGAACCCCGTCGAAAAATAAGATAAGTAACTTTGGGCCATTTCTCCTTTATACCCAAATTTTGTATACCACTCTCTCTCTCTCTTTCAATTTGAAGAAAAACAAAAGTCAAGAAAGGACATTTATATTCGTGGACTGTCCAATTATTATATGTTTTGACACTTTGAAAGTGTATATAACTGTAGTAAAGGAATCATATATTTTTATGTTACCACGTGGTCGAAGTTTGTTCTTTGCAGTTCTTCTACGAATTTGTTACTTCATGCTTCCTTTTCAGCTTCTATTCGCCTTATGTTATCTTGCTTAGAATTGTCCTATTAATTCCTTAAAAATATCACACGGGAAACCGGAGTTGCCGACTACTACAATATAATATTATTACGATTAAAACCTATAGGTCCATATTCTTCCATTATCTTGGGGAAGGAAGTGAAAGCGGCCTGGTGGGTGTGTGGATAGTGTGAAATTTGGAACCCCTTGCCAGCGGCGGTCAGTCTGGCCCTAAATTAGTCCCTCACATAATATGCCAGTTCTTATATGCCTGAGAGAAAAAGTCTGAACGAGGACTTATTATATAGGGGATCAAGTGCCAACCTGCCCCGTCTTCAAACGTGGGAAATAAAACCCCGTTCTGGGATAAAAGTAAACCTTTCGCGTCACAATATACATATACATAAATATTGGTACATATACGTATACAGGTATATATATACATATATGAGCATACTTACATATTTTGAGAAATCGTGCTCAATTCAATAAATATGCTAAACTTTATCACTGCCTAGCCCTAAAAATCTAGGAGTAACTGTCAGGCTAAGGGATAGAGAAATTTATGAAAAAATAAAGGAGATAAAAAGTGGCGGTGGGAAAGCTAACTTTTGTAACCTGAAAGAGAAGCGTGTCTATATTTCTTAAAAATAAAAACAACCAGTTCCCACAAATTAATTTTATTTCAAGAGAAATAAACTTTACAAAATCCGGCTTTGCATATTTTCCCTATGCTCGTGGAAAACATTGAATTAGGTAACAAAAATAACATACATTCAAGTAACGACAATATTATAACAAAAAAGGAGGGGTTAAGAGAAATACGACTGACTTGCTCGAAGCCCTGCCGTCAACAACCTGCTGTCAGTTTAACTTTTGTCAATGATAAAATACCTTTCTTTAATAGTTTATGTCGAAGTTCATTTTAAAGCCAATTTTTAGGGTTTATTCTTCTTCTTGGTGTCTCCTTGTATAGAATCAACCCGGACAACCGTGTTTTTCTATTTCTCCTGTGTGGACATGTTGAAAACGAAGTTTACTATTTCTTTAACTGAACTTCAAGTAGACCACCGCTTCCTCCTTTTAGATGAATATCTTTGTTTCAACTCGAATTTTCTTCTATTGAGCCAACGGAGGCTTTTACAACATTTTCTGACCTGGCCAACAACATCCTTTGTCGGCAAAAAGTCCAATAATACCGCCCCCAGACCTTAGACTCAACTTTCTTTTGAAGAGGACAGCATACCAAAACCACAAGTAGCCTGCAGAAGATTTATTGTTTCAACGAGTAACCATAAAAATCCTGCAAGAAAAAGAGGCTTAGCCTAAGACTAATGGGACTATTTTGCTTAAGCCTATTCGCTTAAGAAAAAACTGCCAAAAGTCGAAGGCAAATAAACAAGAGCTCGCAAAGCAAAAGGAGGAAGCCAGACAGAGGCTGAAAAAATGGAGAAGCCTTGTGGGTCTCACTTAAATAAAAGTAAAGGCGGAGGCTAACGGCACAACTTCAAAACAGCCAATCAGATTCGAGCAGACATTAACGACCGAATTTACAATTTTCAATAATATAGATGTAAGCATACATACATTTATATATGTACTTATATATATACATAGACATATATAAATACTGATATATTCTTGTATGTATACATATATATAGATTTTGGGAGGCTATTCAAAAAGCTAAGGTTAACAAAAAAGATTTGGATGTCATTTCGTTGGATTTGGCTTACTGTGACGGCAAATTCTTTAAAATCCCAAAACGGGACTTTATTTTTGCACGTGTGAAGACGGGGCAGGTTGGCACTTGATCCCTTGTAGAATAAGTCCTCGTTCAGAGTTTTTTTCTCAGGCATATAAGAACTGGCATATTATGTGGGGGATTAATTTATGTCCAGACTGACCGCCGCCGGCAAGGGGTTCCAAATTTCGCATTATACACACACCCACCAGGTCGCTCGTCTTCCTCCCCTAGACAATGGAAGATATGGACCTCTAGGTTGAGATGTAATAATATTAATTATAGTAGTCGGCAATTCCGGTTTCCCGTATGATATTTTAAAGGAATTAATAGGACAATTTTAAGCAAGATAACATAAGGCGATGTGAAGCTGGAAAAGAAACATGAAGTAACAAATTCGTAGCAGACACTGCAAATAACAACTTAGACCACGTGGGAACATTAAAATATATCAATCTTTTACTACACAGATATACACCTTCAACGTGTCAAATATATAATAAATGAACAGTCCATGAACATAAATGTCTTTCTTTTCGTGTCTTTCGTTTTTCTTCAAATTGAGAGAGAGAGAGAGAGAGAGGGGGGGTATATAAAATTGGGTATAAGGAGAAACAGTCCCAAGGGTACTTATCTTATTCAGATGGATTTCTGGGGAGAATCTTTCTTCTTCTACGGGCTGATAGACTTAATGCTATTTTTAACACTGGCTTGAAGAAAATGGCTTCTTCGTGTCCGAGATATTCTTCGTCTTCTTTTACCCGGAGTACTTGGCTTTGGTTCTGTCCCCTACGAACCCTGTCCAACAACTCCCTTTTCTTATTATCTATTTCCGCAGACGGGAAGGAGTCCCCACTTCCGTTTTGGGATCCCAGCCAATCATTTGGCTTCTTTCTTCTTCCCCCTGGCCAGGCGATCCGTTAGGGCTACTATATATCACCCAAGTCAGGTTACTGAGTACAGATAGCTTGCCCTAATTTACTATCATGCCTTAACGGTCATTCTCTGATGGTTTGCCACTGTTAATTCAAACAGGAGGATAGTAGTACTATTTACCAACCCCTCCGCTCGGGCAGGATATGACACAAGGTCAATTTTTTAAGCGGAGTTTAATAGGTTTTGAATTCAGAGTTTTCCTTCTCCTAGACTAGTTGCCTCACCAAGGCTGAAGAACCTAGTCCGTCCTACTATTTACCCATACCTGGAGGGAGAATAAGGGGGTTCATACCTTTCTCAAGGGTATTTGCCCGAAAGTGAACGTAATAGCGCGACTGGAGTACGAACTCGCGTACTACGATTCCGCAGTTCATCGCTTTAACCATTACACCACGAGGACACCCCTTACACCACGAGGACACCCCTAAACAGGAGGATAGTAGTAATCATATTTCAATCGTCTCAGTGGGACATTACGTGACATTACGGATCATTACTCCATCAAATGAAACACTTGTCTCTTCAGATGTACCGTGTTTCTGCGGAAATATCCAGTATGCTAGGCACTCACTTCAATGGATTCCGCATACGATTCACCTCTAAATATTTTACAACAAACTGTACTAGACTTGAGGTTGGAATTGCGATGGGATGTACAGTCTCACCTGTACTTTTTGTCTTATCAATGCAGCTGCTTCTTAAAGCGACAGAGAGCAAATCAAATTTTGTTGAACTTGGTAGAGGCTGTCAAATGCCACCAGTGAAGGCCTTCATGGATGACACGACAATTCTATCATCCAAAGAATCTACAACTCGGAAGCTAATAAGCTTTATGGATGAGCTGATAATCTGCTGTAGAATGAAATTTAAACCCCAAAAATTCCAGAAGTCTCTCCCTTAGGAAAGGGAAGTTAAATCAAAATATTAATTTTGAAATAGGTGGTCAAAGAATCCCTACTGTGTCTGATCTGCCGGTAAAATGTCTGGGACGTTGGTATGATGAGTCTATGAAAGATACCAACCAAGTAAAAGAGACATCCAAAACATTACAAGAAGGGCTACATAAGCTCGATCGCTGTCCCCTGCAAGGGAAATATAAAGTATAGTGTCTTCAGCATGTATTTATTCAAATGCTATTGTGATCCCTTCTTGTATATGAAATTTCGACGAGTGCAGTTGAGATGATGGAGACAAAGATAAATAAATATACTCGAAAATGGTTGGGGTTACCTCCAGGTTTATCTGATGTTGCAATGTACTGCAGACAAGCAAAACTAAAGTTGCCACTGAAATCGATTATGGAGGAATTCAAATCCGGTAAAGTCAGACTTCAAATGATGCTAGATGACTCCAAGGATAAGGTGATAAAATCTTTAAACCCTACGTTGAAAACAAGAAGAAAGTGGGAATTCAAAGAACTATGATAAGTACTAAGGAAAACCTAGCTTTCAAGGAAGTAATTGGTCTCACTCAAACAGGTTTAGAAGTGAATGAAAAGAAATGGTGGTCACAAACTACTGATAAAGATCGCTGTGACGTGTTCATTCAGGAAGTAAGAAATGGAGAGGATAACAAAAGACTCATAAAAGGAGTACATCAACCCCAACGAGGTCAATGGACAAGCTGGGAGGAGGCACTGCAAAGGTCTTTTACTTGGAACGACATTTGGCAAATGGTTCCACTCAAGTTGAGTTTTTTAAGACGTTCTACATATGACCTGCTCCCATCAAAGAGCAACATTGTCAAATGGAAGAAAGAAAGCGATCCAACCTGTCCCCTATGTAATGAGAAACCTCAAACATTGGAACATGTCCTCAGTTCATGTAAGACGGCTCTTGCTAACAGAAGAGACACAACAGTGTATTGGACGAGCAGGTCAGAATTATACGGAACTTGATGACGTCTGAGTCAAATAAGTCAACCCAGAAATTTGTTACTGAGAGGGGAAAAATATATGTTGGTTCAAGGAAATCGAGTTACCATAGAGCTATACCCGGTCAAAATCTTCTTGGATTAGATGGCAATTGGGAGGTATCTACGGACCTCCCTGGCTGGCGTAATGATTACCCGAAAATAATATCTAATAAGGGTCTGCGACCAGACATTATTCTATTTTCGAAGGCGAACTCAAAGGTCATCCTGGTAGAATTAACAATACCACTTGACAGCCGACTAGAACAAAGCCACGATTATAAAACAAGCAAATATGAAGATCTCAAAAAAAGAACTAGAAAAGGAAGGATATAGCGTTATCGTTAAAGCTATGGAGATTGGAGCAAGAGGTTTCGTTGCAAGCACCCTGTACCAATTTCTGGGACAAATTGGAATCAGTCGGCGTAATAGAAGAAAAAATATGAAACGCCTCACAGAAATAACAGAAAATTGTTCAATGTGGATATGAAATAAAAGAAACGCCCCGTGGAACATTTCAAAATAAACATGCCATAGCATCACCTGCTTGCGAATGCGCAACAACATTCTAATTACGCGAGCAGATTTGAAAATTTACATTTCGCCGTTAGACGTTAATTTGATACGATGCTATAATGGGGCCTCATATCAGTGTGTGGGGGCCGATGTGCAAATAAAACCGAAGAGAGGAAGGCCCCGAAAAGGTGCACATTCTCTCCTGATGACCCCAAAATAAGCATGGAGTCAAAGTGCTTGGTGGAAATGAGAATGGCTAAAGGAGCATTTTCTATCCGCTCTCTTTCTAGTGAGTTTCTGTTACTTGGTAAGTAACTTCCTTCTTCAGACAGCAATTTATTATTCAAGCAAGTTTTGTTAAAGACGATGGAACACTGTTAATTATTTTTAATTTTGTTTTTACAAGTCTCCTTGTTATTTTTGTAGTGTCGGGATCTAGAAGGTAAAAGAAATTGTCCTATATCCTTCTGCCCAAGCACTTTCGACCATACTGTTAGTCGTCATCAGTGGTTGTGTCGTTTTGAGTTGACTATTGAGTTTTTACTGTTTTAATTATTTGTAGCGTTTTGTTTTGAAGTTGTCGATTGGAACGTTGCCAGCGTTTTGTTTTAAAACGTTCGGTTGAAAAAAGATTTACAAATCGAGTTAGTGATTTTTAGTTATTAAAAACATTTAATATGTTGGTGCCTCTGTTAAATGCCTTTTTATTTATGTTTGTTTTTAATTTTTCATGCATATAATTTCTAGGATTTGTAATCGTTTTTTATTATTGTTTTTATATATAATTATTATCTGTGAGAATCTTCCTTTCATAGGAAGATGTAAATTGGTTAGTGTTATTGTTATGTTTTATAATTAAATGTTGTTTTATGGCGCTATTTTCAGAAAGGGGATAAGTAAGATAACGTTGTGGTTGTATGGCTATACAATAAATAATATACAAATAATTCTTACATTGGCTAATGTAAGAATTATTTTTGTTTTTCGAGAGGCACTCTCGAAATGGGCATAAAAATTCATAATCTACATTGGATTGGTTTAGGTGTATTTTAGCAGAGTTGGTGTTATTCTTAACGATAAGGTTTGATGTTTTCAATTTAGTGTAGTAGATGATAAGTTTTATTTGTTTTTGTTTTTCGATAGGTTTAATGTGTCTTTTTATAATGTTGGTTATTGCTTGTCTGTCTAATCTGAAGTTATATTGCATTTGATTTCTGTAATATAGATTAATTCTGTTAGTGTTGTTATGGTTGGTGGTGTTATTATTTTTGTGAATGTTGTGAAGATATTGTTTCATTTGTTGATCAATTAGTATATTAGGAAAATCATTATTAACAAGGGTTTGTTTTATGTTCTTTGTAAAATATTGTCTTAGATGAGGAGATGTAAAATGCTCTATGAATTAAGTTTTTTTTTTTATTATTGTTATTTCATATTTTGGGGGATATTCACTGCGGTAGTTGAGTAGGATGGAGTTGTCGCTGGTAGGTTTTTTACATGGAGATTATAAAAAAAAAAAACCCTCATTTCCAGAGCTAAGGTACTATCCTCCTTTCGAAGGTACTATCCTCCTTAACGAACTTAAAAATATAAAACCAACCCTTATCAATAATGGGTTTCCCAACTGCATTGCTGATACTGAAATTAAACATTTCATTAATAAACTTGAACAACATAACAGACAATATCCTAAACCATAAACAATTAATAAAACTATACTACGAAAAAAAAAAACAACAATTTTATAGAAAATATAAGATAGATGAACACACATTAAAAAAATCAAAAAAATGTTCTCCATACCGATACAACCCAAAAAGTAAGACTTATCATTTTCTACAACAAATTTAAAACCTCCAACCAAATTATTTCTTGATTAGAAATAATTTGGTTGGATATCCACTGATAAGACAAACATCCTATAAATGTTCAAATGTCCCTTGGGAAATATATATATATATATATATATATATACACAATATTCGTATTATATTACCCTTCTCCATACGCCTCCACTATCTGTTAAATATATATTTTCATGAGCGTTAAAACTAGGCCTCAACACTCTACATTCATCTTATCTACCACGTACACTCTATCTTTTACTACAATAGCGTATAAGTCATACAACGTCAACACAAACCAGATAACTATTAAAAATTACCATCACAACTCCCCCCCCCCAACTATTACCCATACCTCCCAAACCCACCATCTATTTCCTTAATTTTATCATGACAACACTTTGCTCTTCAGTTATAATCATCATCGTACGTAAAAATACTAACTATTATTGTAACCCCTTCATCATTTTCATTATGTACGTACTATCACAGATTACTATAGTATATATAATATATACGCAATATTTCATCAAATTATCGTATTCTAGCCCAATTCTCTTCCCTAAATATAATAACAATATTTTACAATATTCCATAGTATACTGCAATACAATTTATCCCTACTCCTTGATCTTCATTGTGATTCTGGTCTACCATACTATACTCGCTTAAATACGCTTACAAATCAAATCTTTATTTATTTCCATCAACATGCAATGATGATGTTTTTGGTTCTTAGTTATAATCACCTACATATAGAGAAATAGATAAAGAATCTTTCTAGACAAGACAGTAGTAATATCAGATACATTGACGATTAACATCCGGTAAAAACAATGCGCTGCGCATGTACCTTCACATACACATGCACTATATACCACTTAGACATACACACACTAGAACACACACACACACACACACACACTAGAACACACACACACACACACACACACACACACACACACACACACACACACACACACACACACACACACAGAGTCACTCACATACACAAACTCATGACCATACGTAAAGATTCCTACACAATCCCAACGGTTTTTGACTGCATTTTTCGATTTTCGATTCATTTCGTTTTGTTAACTGCCTGATGATTATTGTTTTGTAAAAACTTCATAAAACTCTGGTTGGCGGCTGATGAATTAAATACATATATCTAATATATATCTATTTATTATTATTATTATATAATAGCTCTATCCTAGATATTGAGCACTCTCCATATTATATTTTGGCCACAAACCCAGAAAGTAGTTTAGTGACAACCAACACTGTTATGATATATATATATATATATATATATATATATATATATATATATACTAACTCATACTGTATTTTTTAACTAGCTTTTTTGATTATTGGTTCACGTATCGTATTCATCCCTATACTTGGTCTACTCAACTTAGTTTTTAAAAATCGTACATAATAGTAACAAGTAGTATTATTGATTAAGACATTAAGTCCCAAAAATTCGCTATGGTTGTTCAATAGGTCACATGGCGTAATGGATACAGACATTTGAGGGAAAAACGTGAAATTATGTGGAGGTTGAGTTTCAATCCTGTCCTGACTACTAGCAAATTTAACAAAGAACAGTTACTATGGCTTAAAATTAGTACCCATTTACGTTTAACGGAATAAGAGCAATCTATCTCCAGCGGATTAAATAAAAGGTTCGACTGGCCAAAACGTGAATATAACGATTAAGACAATTGTCTGAATACTCTAAGTGGTGAAAATTATCAACTTTCATTCCAGAAATTTAAACAAGTAATATACATAAATAGATAAGTGTAAAGAAAGACCGTTTACATCATTTAATTTCCGACTTTAGTTGTTTTTTTTTTCTTTTCTTACCTCAAATTTTTCTTCTTCACTTCCCTTCCGCCACTTTTTTTAAATTCATGTTTTTTTCCTTCTCTTTTTCAATTCATGATGAAAGTTTTCCATATTGTGTCCAGTTCGAAGAACATTACTGAATATAACAGACATTTGATGAACCCTGGAGGTTATAGTGGTTAAAATCTTAACTACAACATGCAAAATGCGGATATTTTCCAATTAGTATTAGTACTCCTGGGAAAAATTATGGAAGTAGTACCTTTAGAGAAGGTTCAGTTAAGTTTTTTATTTAACAGTCAATAAACTAAAAACAAATAGGATCAAAACATTTTATTTTTAAAACCTGAATATTCAAGTTTCGTAAAATATCCCATTTCATTCAGTCGCTCTCTGACTCTTGTTTCAACTCATTCGTTTTTCATTTGTTTTGTTGCATATTTTCTATTCTCAACATATTTTGCTTTCAATTTTCTATCCTGACCCTTTGCTGTCTTTTGTCGTCCACGAGTTTGTTTTCCTTTTTTAACAACCACATTTCTTTTATATTTGCACTATATTTTAGACGTTGCTGACCGGGAACAATCAACACCTTTTGCCACACTCCACTGTGGATTGCCTTCTTTAATGAATTTTGATATCCTTTCCACTATTTCAACTGACAGTTCTTTTGTTAGAGCCATGTTTTCTTTAAGTTAGCAATGCACAACTGTTTGATGAGGTTTGCAAAAACTGTTTTTGACTGATTTGCATATCTACGTTGCTATTTGTTTTAGGAATACAAATTAAAAGTTAATTTTATAATTTTTCTTCAACATTGGTATATTCCATAATATCCTCCTCTGCAAGACTTGAAAAAATATATAATTAATTTGAATAATGTAGTTGTTTTAGGTACATTTTATGAAGGCAGAATGTTTAGCATCTTATTTGTTATGTGTGTATTTACAGCTAAATAAAAATCCAAGGTGAACAATCTCAAAGTGTACTAACATGACATATTAAATTGATGAGATCTATTTTTGACATGTAGAGCAGCATTTGAATTAGGTTCTAAGCTGCTAAACTCATGGAAAGATATCGTAAGTTTAACCAATTTGATTATGACACTGATTGGATGCTTTCAGTCAGGTCACCAAAAATGGTTCTAGAGTTAGAATAAGTCAATTAGTGAGAGGTTGACTTTTCCATTATGCTCTCACTGATTCTCCATTTAGGCCAAATGGGTAATATGTACCTATGAAGTTGTGATCGTCTTGTTATTCCTAATCAATGAATAAGAACAAAAATGGCAACACAAAGGAGACATCAAAGGGACCAAGATGACAAGATAACTATTTGGAGACAAAGTCAAGTGAACAACAAACTGAAATGAGAGCTGACCAATCGTAGGGTAAGATCTATATAAACATAATATAGATTGGTAGAGTAAGAACACTATGTAACATTAATTCCATAATTTTTACCAGGTTGACAAACATTTGAAGAAAGTTGAAGATTACAGAGGCTGAAAAAATATAACAACCAAGACAAGGATGACAGTTCAAATAATTTCAACAATTTAGATGTAAATTACTCAATAGTAAGAATTAAGAAGATTGTGTTGCTCCAATTTTCTGAGTGGAGAGGGAATTACTACCAAAAAAATCGACATACAAAATCCAGGCATTTAGTCTGAAATATTTCCAGGAAATTCTGGATCAGAATTTTGCTTTTACTATTACATATTTTTTTTGTAAAAACAGAAAGTAATTATTTTACCTGATATATATATATATATATATTATATATATATATATATATATATATATATATAATTACTAAACTGGTTAGGAGACCTTTTCACATTAAAAGACCTCACTGACATTCATTATCGATCAATAAAATCATACACAGTAAAGCCATACTCAATAAAAGTTTCCAACCAAATCTAAAGTTTAAACATGAGTTAATGACTTTGTCCAAATTTACGACTCAAAAGAAATAAAATATTTTAATCTTTTAATATTTTTTAATTACATGTTATCCACATTTCTTTGAGTTAAAACATTAAAATCACTTTTGATAAAGTCAGGAAATTGTCCTGTCAGAGTAGCTTAGAATACTCTGACTGGATCTCCAGCAGATTGTTATTACTCCCCCCCCCACCCCAAAAAAAGGGGGTTATCCTGGGTATGACACTAAATTGCATCTGGCTCCAGTTCAAGAGATCTGGAGAGAATGGAGTACTTTTTCCTTGACATTACTCCCATGTCTACTCAGACCTGAAGTGGTAGTACCTGTTAAAGTCCTATCTATTAGGGTCAAATAATTCCACTGGAAAATTATTAGTATTAGATAGGAATAACTGAAACCACTTAACTCTGTGCAAAATAATTTGTATTAAGTATAGTTACTAGATGCAATAATTTTTTACTAATTATCATAATTTACTTAAAACCATACAACTGCTTCCAAATTATTAGTAATAGATAGGAATACTTGAAACTATACAACTGTGTGCAAACAAATTATTATCAAATAGGAATAGTTACTTTAAACAATATAATTATGTATAAATTATTAGTTTTATGTATCCTTTAACCCCTACAAAATTGTATTCAAGTTATTTGTATTAGATATGAATACTTGCTATTTGTAAACTAATTATCGACAAATTACAAATGAAGATTTACAAATGAATCAAATTTTGGTATTAAATAGTCCATAAGGAGTTAATGTGCCATTAAGCAAAGCAAACTAAACCCAATCAACAAAGTGTCTAGTTATGGAGGAGTCCCCACAGCATAATGATTAAATGCTGGACTGTGACATTATTGAAAGTCATAGTGAATTCTAGTTGTGCTATTATATGTTCACTTTCAGACTTGGGAAATGCATGAACCTCTTATCTCCCTTGGGATTGAGTTATATAATACCACAACTGTTCTTCTGCAAGGCTGGCTTTGGCATTAAATAACCCCTGAAGCATGATATGCCATTAAGCAAAGAAACCAAACTGTCTCTTGTTATGTCTGATGGCTTACTTGTAATTTTGGGACTTAACTGTTTAGTAAAAAGTAGTTATACAATTTTTTACATCAAAATAAAATTAACATAAATTTTCATGGATGGGTTATTCTGTATAAGGACCCAAATTTATTTTTAAAAAACCCCAAACAAAACAAACAAACAAATAAAAAAAGACAAAAGACGTTTTATTTTTTTTTAGAAGCTTTTGTACCTTTAATTCAAACATACACTAAAACACAAAAGATTTGGAATTAACCAAAGAAGTTACGGAAGGAATGAAATTGATTTTTAAAAATACCAAGAAAATATCAGGTGGAGTAGGGGTATGGTGGATGGGGATTAAAGGAGGATATTAAGAAGAAGAGGAGAAAGTAAAAATTTATACACTTACAAAAAATAAAATAAAACAAAAATAAAAAAACAAAAAAACAAAACCAACTTTTGACTATATTAACATCATGTAATTTCTTAATTAATTATTGAATATTTACAAACATTCAATAATTTATTTTAGTCATTTTCATTCTGTCTGGAGAGTAGAAATAAAGAGAATCTAATGCAGTCAAGAAATAGAGGATGAGTTTAATAGTAAAGAACAATATAAAACTGATCCCCCACTTTTGAATATGCTTTATTTTGTTGACTTGCAAGCATGTTTTTGGGAGTTTCTTTCCACTTGTCTTGACAGTAAAAATGAACAAAACATACTATGGCCAAGAAATGAGGGATGTGTTTAATATCAAAGAACAAAAAAGAAAATGATATTAAACTTGACATAATTTGTGAAAGAGATATGAATGGTGACCATTTAATATTTTTGTTTACTTGTATCAATAAAGTAACGTCTTGTACAGTGGTCTCACATTTTAAGTGATCCCCCTCTTCTTCCATTAAATGGCTTATTTTTCTTCATGATAACATTTTTTTTGGCCTAGAATGATTCATGATACTAATTTAATATTTCATCAATTTTTTTTCTTCACATAATTAGGAATTGCTTTTTACTTGTTTTATCAATTATTAGTTTATGATAATGTATAAATTAGGAAGTAAGCAGAAGAAAAAAAAAATGGCTGGGTATTACAGATAGGTTTATGAGCTTCACAGGGTATTTTTTTTAAACTGGTTTCCAACTTGAACATTTACTTTTTTTTTTGGTTTTTATTTTTTGCTGTAACTGAATTTGTTCGTTTAGTCATCTATTTTGGCACTAACCATGTCGAAAATTGCTAAACTTCAGTGACCAAACTGATATTTTCTTGGAAACCAGTTTAGGGTTAGAAATAAGGGTAAAACACATTCAGGTGTCGAAGAGATTGAGCAGTTGAATAATATAAGGTGTATGTATGCAGTCGGGGTCAAAAATTGGAGGTAACTGGTACTCCCAAATATTTTCTAATAAAAAAAAAAAATTGTTTTTTTATAAAAAAAAAAAAATCAGTTGAAAATTTATACTGGATTATAGATATTTAACTAATTTTTGTACAGAACATGGCTGAATGTGGTGGTGGTGGTGGTGGGCGGGGAGAATCAATATAGGAAGATTGTGTAGCACCAATCTTCCAAGTGCAGAGACCCTGCCAGCCTTGAAAATCAGAATGTAGCATCCTGACTTTTACCTGACCTCAGGGAGGAAGCAGATTTTTGTTTTTTAGGGAGCTTATCTTTACCTAGCTCAAGACCAGTGTTTTGGGGGGTTACCAGAGAAGGGAGTACTCTCTACACAAGGAAACAGGCCTGTGGGATTAATTTAGTAGTATTGGGTATTTGTTATATTGGATTGTTTCAGTTTGGAGCATTAGATTTTACAAGTATTTAAACAGATTGAGAAAGATTTATCTAAAAAGATTAAATATTTACAAGGAATTAAAAAAAGAAGATAATTTTCTCTGCACTCAGGTTTGAAAATGGTCCAGCAGTTTTTGATTGGTCAAAGATTTAAACCAATAATATTTCAGTTTCTTGTGGGCGTATTTTCAAGTGCTTTTTTTTTGTTATTGTCAAATAAAATATTCCAGTTATCTTTGCTTTTTTTGTAAATTCATTTTTTTTCATAATATTTTTAGAGGTGAGTGAAGAGGTAACATATACAAAATCTATTTTTTCTTATTTTTAATTCTTTTAGATTATTAACTTCCCAAAGATGAATAATCTGATAATGTCTGATTTCTTGAAAACAAAAATTTTTAAATTTCCAAAATTATATTCTATTATTTTGAAAATGGTTCAGAATCTGAGAAGATTTTACTAGAAATTTTCAAAATAAATTTTGATTTCTGTGAATATTAAAATCCCTGACATTAAGAGAAATTTTTTTAAATGAATTTTTGAAAACTCACAAGAAATATTCCAAAAACTTAATTTTTTGGATTGTAATTAAATTTTTCAGGATTAAATTTTTAAAAATTGTATCTTGAATGCAAAAAATACAATTATTACAAAGAATAAAGTTCTGAATAGAAAATTTCCAAAATAAATTTTGATTTAAAAATAAATTTATGAAAATTTCAAAATGAATTCTGGAATTGAATTAAAATATTAAAAAATTCTGGACTGATTTCCAGAAATTCTTAGCAGGGGAAAATTGGTATAAGAAACAGAAATTATTGGTTATAAGGTAAATTTCCAGAAATTAGAAACTTTCCAGAAATTCAAAACTTTTCTAGAAATTAAGCCTTTCAGAAATTTCCTGAAATAGAGAATTTTCAGAAATTTTTAGAAATTAAAGAATTTTTTAATATTTTTAAAACTGAAAAGGAAAAAAGATGTAAATGATTTTAAAAATAAAGATGTCAATTAATTTTTTGAAAGAAATTTTCTGGAAATCTGGGAAACGTTTTTTTCAGTTTAAACACAGAGCACCAAAAAGAAATGATGTGAGAAGTGTCTAGTAGCGGGTGGAAAGAAAGGAACAGGGTATCAAGGGGAAGTAGAATAGGGGGAGGGAGATTCATCTGGAGAGGTGGAGAGGATTTTGAAAATTTCAAATGGGTGAGAATAAAAACATCAAAGTTTGAAGAAATATAAAATTTAGTAATGAAGGAAAAACAATGAAAAATTAATGAATGCTAAAAGTTAATAATAAATAAATAAATGAAAAAAAAAAGTTATAAATAAAAAAAACGTGAAATAACAAACTTTGTTATGGTGATATAAGAAAGGTTTACTTATTCAGACTTTCTCTCTCTCAGATACATAGGTAAAGCGTTAATTACAGTAGGAAAAAAAACTTCCCTTCTTTTCTGACACACACACACACACGCACACATAGATGTAGATGTTATACAGGTAAACAGTTCTGTACAGGTAAGTTATATAATTGTGTGTGTATAACATATATGCATATATATATATCCTAAACAATAAAGAAAGAGTCGCCATGACACAGTGGTTAACATGCTGGATTCTGACATTGTAGTAAAGGAGTTCAAACTCCAACTGCTCTATTGCATTCATTTTTGGAGTAATGCCCTAGGGAAAGGCATGAACCCCCTTATCCTCCTAACTATGGATTAAATTATACCACTACTTTTCTTCTACAAGGATGGCTTTGACATTAATTATCCCATGAAGGTTGATATGCCATTAAAAAACAAATAAACCAATCAAGAAGGCTGCATGCTGTTTTAAACAAATCCAGGAAACAGCATCCTACAAAACAGCTGCTATGTGGCCACTTACCTCCCATCTCACAAACCATCCAAACAAGACAAGACATGCAAGGCACTGCTAGAGAAATAAAGATAAACTCATAGGCAATGTTCTGCTGTGGACTCCTACACATGGACATACCAGTGTTGGCCAGCCAGTAAAAACTTATATTGATCATCTCTGTGCAGACACTGGATGCCGTCTATAAAACTAAACAAGAAAAAGGACCAATAGGAACAGATAGTGAGAAAGAGAGAGAGTGTTAAGGGAATCCGTGCAGTCAGCATACCTTGATGATGACAATAATTTCTCACCCACATTATTTCCTACGGTCAGAGAATGACAACACACTCAAGCTTTTAATTTTATTTTCCATACAAGAATTTTCCAAAGCAACAAACTTTGATTTAAGCAAAGAAAATTATAACTGAAGTGGTATTGGAAAACTCATAACACTTATAAAATCCAAAGAGAATAAAAGTGTCATGGGAGACTTGGTTATAAAATTAAACATACAATGTCTAATAGATAATTAATATATCTGCACT
>OY757942.1:21213819-21256319 GCA_963585895.1 Sepioteuthis lessoniana
TAAAATGAGATGCAAGTTTGAGTCTCACCAAGAGCAAATACTTTATCATTTCTGATTTGCATTGTTTCTCATTATTGTAGAATAAAAACCTAAGTGAGTTGTGCAAAAGAAAAGCAATTAAAAAATTAAAAGATGAAAGAAGATATGAGTCAGAATTTAATAAAAATAATAAGGGTTGACAATGCTTCATCTGAAAAATAAATAAAAATATTTTCTTGTATTTTTTTTAAGTGTAGACTACAGCTATAAAAAAAATTGGATACTGAGAGAGAAAGAAAAAAGCTGAATGAAAGAAAGAATGATAGACAAAATCAGTTTACATGAAATCTAAATGGTCATATATATTACTAAAACTTATTCAATGCTCAACTTGTGGAATTTTTTAATGATCCAAACTCCTTTGTTTGTGGATGGATTCCTTCCTACCTTGTTTTTTTAAAGTATAATAATTGTCAACTGGTAGTAATCTACTTTTGGGTTTTAGTTACAAGGGACATGCCACTATCCTTAAATTGCTTAAACTAGTTTTGGGCTGTACAGCCAGATATTGATTGATTTTCTGTCACTTCTTGAATTTTTTTGAGCAGTTTCAGTGGCATTTAGGTCAAGTTTAAAATAATGCATTAAAATAACCAGAATCCTGTATCAGTGATTATAACAACTAAAACAATAATGCTAATCTGGAGTTTTGAGATCATCCAATCCAAGTCACAAGACCAGATCTTTTAGTTACCAAAAAAAAAACAACCCAAAAACTTGTCATCTATTAGAGTGAAAGTAAAGGAAGACGAAGAAACAAGATAAATGCCTGGACCTTGCTAGAGAGCTTAAAAAAGCTATGGGACATTAAGATGACAGTGACACCAATAGTAATTGTAGCTCTTGGAATGATCCCAGAGAAGTTGGAAAAGTGTCTTGGGGAATTGGAGATCTGTGGAAGGATTGAGACCCTCCAGATCACAGCATTGCTGAGATCAGCTAGAATAATACAAAGAGTCCTGGAAAGCTGAGGAGACTTGCTATCACTTTGACTCCAGTGAAGGCCATCTGTTATTAGTGATGAAAAACTTGAGCAAAATGAAAATGTAATCATAGATAGGTTTGTACATTAGATAAGCTCTGGAGTACAGGTCTGTAACCCCCACCCCCCAAAAAATATTTCTGATACACTCTAATAACCGATTTATCTTGAATTTCTCCAGTAAATGTCTGACATTTTACATATTTTATAGTAATTTATCTTTTATTAAAAGCATCTTAAGTTTGTATATTTTTTCTTTTTAGTGACTGCAATTTTATTTAAAAACATGTTTTTTTTGAAACCTAGAGAAATTTATTTAAAAATGATTTTTTGATTTTTCCTGACTCGTGTATTGATCTTGAGAAGCTTAATAATTGAACCTGATATACTGGTGGTACTTTTATTTCTCTCCACATTATAGTACCAGTTTACCAAAGTGGAGATTACATTCAGAGAACTGAGGGTAAATTTAGGCTCAAGAGCTCGGGGTTCAAAAGATCAAAACTATATTTATAATAAAAACCTATAATTAAATACAATGAGAATGTACTTCAAAACCCTGAATAATATAGACTACTCAATGTGCTATAAAACCACATTCAGAATTAGAGATATAGTTAAAGCCTATTTCAAAATCCTTGTTTTGTACTATATGACCAATTAAGAAAAGTCAATGTACCATAAATTGCTTAGAATTTTTCTATATATGAAAATTTCTTGTTGCTTATCAAACTTATGGCCAATTTTTAAGCTTTTATTTTTATCATTTTAAATACCTACCTATTCCCAACAAAACATTTCTAATAAACAAAACAAAAAATCACTTAGTTTCTTTTTGTCTCATAATACATGTTTTTTCTTTCTCTCTCAGTTTGTGTATGTATTTTAAAAAATGTTGTTTGGTATCTTTTTTGTGTGTTGGCACACAATATTATCATCATAGACATGGAAAAAATGCCCAGTCTTGTTTTAATTTTTTTGCATAAAATTTTAGAATCTTTGATGAGATTTTTTTTTTTCAAATCAAAAAAAATCTTTTCAATCTTTTTTTCAATTGCAGGTTGGTTTAAATACAAATTTGATCATTTAAAAAAGTTTTTGTTACATTAAATGCATTTTGTAAGCATCTTTCACTGTTAAACTGTTTGAAAGATTATCTTTCAAGCCATTAATTTTAGATTTTGATGGTGCCTCTGTGAACTTGGCTTGGTGTTAAAGTTGTTTTTTTGCCAACAAATAATTCTTAAATAAAGTTTGAGGCCAAATAATTTAATTCATTTTTCTTTCAGTTAAATTGAGCCACACCTGAAATTTAAAAAAATTTATTTATTGTTTTTGGGAATTGAGAATATTTTCCCCTTTTTTCTTTATTCCATTGTTTTTCTTTTCTTGTTTTCACTTTTTCAAAATTAATATCAAACTGAAAAAAGAAGTTTGGAATTTGTAAGTAAATAGGTACTTCATTTTTTTGATTTTACAAGAAAACTGGTACCATTCCATATTTATAAACAAGACGGGTACCATGTTTTCAACTTTATGAGTTAATAGGCACCAGATTTTTGGATTTTAAAAGCCAACAAAAGAGAAGATGTATCTTTTCAGAGATGAATTGGAGCAAAAAGCTTAGTATGTTTGCCAAATGTGCCAATAATTTTAATCAGATCTTATTAGCAATAAATGGGGTCAAGAATATTGGGTCATTTGCTCCATTTGGACAGGTGATATTTCCAAGTTCATGCCTTATTCTATAACTTCAAGGTACTCAGTAGATCCAGTGAATTCGACATTGGTGTTAAGAGGCTGACCCTCCCCCTCAGCACCAATCTCGTTTTGGGATACTTTGTCCAGTGTGGCTAGTATTTCCATGAATGAGGGTCGGTCATCAGTTTCAAGTTGCCAACATTTTAGCATCAGTTGGTAGCTGTTGTCAAGGAAGAAGAAAAAAAAAAAAAGAAAAGAAAATATTAAATTCAGAATAAATATTGTGAGATACATTCATATACTACACTCTGATCCTGCAAATAGCATTGGTGTTATAACTGTACAAAATGGATAAAATGAGCTGAATTTAAATCTGTTTGTATAGGAAAGACATGAAACCATCTCTTCTCACCCTCAGCCATGAGTAAATAGTAGGGCAGACTTGGTTCTTTAGCCTTGTTATGGCAACCATTCGAGGAGATGGGAAATTGATTATTTTGATGGTATGTCAACTCATCTTGGGTTATTTTATGCCTAGACGTTAGGGAATAGCATTCATTGTATGTTTATATATATATAGATTTGTTATCAAGTTTTTTCTTAAGAGTTTTCTGCAAACTGTTAGATGATACCAAGTATTCCTATCTAAGACAAATAACTAGTACTTAGTTATATGTTTTGTTTGGTTTTATGGCATATCAAACTTTGTAAGTTATTTAATGCCTAATACTCTTTATATATATATATATATATATACATATACATATATATATATATTGTGACGGTTACTGTATTTTTGTTCCGAGGTTACATTATCCTGGGAAGATGGGGAGAATCTCCGTTGACAGTACCGTACCACCCAAGCTCTAAATATTCTCCGTAACTAGTTATATTTTATTGATAGCTTTGAAAGCCCATATAACTAGTTAAGTATAAAGCTTGCGTATAGGTTTAATTTTTCGAGATACGGACGAATAAGTATGTGTCAAGGGTCGAGAGGTCGACGTGATATAAATAAACACGTGAAGAGTTCCAAACCAGACAAACAATATGACGCGTGGTTGTTTTTTTTCTTTCTTTATATATGTATCTTTCTTATATATTTTATTTCAAAGAAAGTACAGTCATAACAGAAAAACAAAAAAAGCAAAATAAATGCAAAATAAAAAAAAAAACATACAGAAATGTGGAGGACAAGTCGCTTCCAATATTGTTTGACTATGTCCTTCCAATAAGACAAAGTTCTTCTTTTTTTTTTCTTCTCAACTTGTCTTAAACTCACACCCGTATCGTCTTGTCCCCTTTACAATTTAAGGGAGGGAACCTCCCCGTTCTTCTCCATATTTGTTTACTCATTATTTTTTTTTCTTTCCCTTCTTTTAGCGAAGAACAAAAGTCTCTCCTCTTCGTCTTTAAAGTGAATATACAATTTTAAACAAATATGTTTTCTGCCGAAACTAGCTGCTAATGAACAACTGCAAAAATGTTTCTTTGGATAGTCTTGATACGGACCTTTATTTAGGTTACGTATATTATTTGTAATAAAATTTTTGACTAACCTTTCTCTTTTCCTTTCTTTTGTTATTTTTTTTCTTATATTTGTTGATTTCTTATTAACAAGTTGCAAGGCACCAGTTTTTTTTTCTTTTACATTGAGCCTCAGTTTCTTACCAAACGGAGTTGACGGCTTCTATTAGGCCATTCTGTTACTAGAATTTCACCTTTCACCAGACCACGTGAAAAGGCGACCTTTCTCTTCCTTGGCGAAGCTCGGAACTGACTTTTTTTTTGGTTTTCGTTCTTTTTGGCGGTAAAACGTCCTCCCTGCCTCGACCAATCGCATGTCTTTTCCCTATCTGGGTCAAGACCTTTGCCCCTTCTCGGTTGGTCCTTCACTGTTGCTAGGGCTCGAAAACCCGCCAATTGCCTGCCTTACTTCCGGTCCTCATAGTAGTCCTTGGTTTCCTACATTTTAACCCTACCGTGGACACTGGCCGTAACAATATATATATATATATATATAAATAATTTGATTTGGCAGGATTTTATGGCATATCAACCATTATTTAATGCCAAATACTCTTTATACATATACATTAAATATGATCTGGTTTGGTTTGATGGAATATCAAACATTGTAGGTTTTTTAAAGCTAAATCCTGTTTATATGTCTATGTTAGATATATGATTTTTTGATGGGTTGGTTGTTTGGGTTTTATGGCATATCGACCTTTGTAGGTTATTTAATGCCAAATCCATTTTTATACAAATAATCACTTCTATTCCAAAGAGTTCAGGTTAGCATGAGTACACAGTTTAATTGTCAAAAACATTTCTATTTCAATTGTCTATATTTTTGGGATGAGGTGTTTTCATTGACTATGCTTTTCGGACTGACTTCCTCATCTAGGTTGTTTTTTCCACAACGTTTCGGCCGTCTGATCCTCCGGCCTTCTTCAGGTTTATCTCGAACTCGGGAACTCTGGAATTTCGAACCCAACCCTTTATTGTTCCGGGGGTACCATGTTCTTATTCCATTAAGGCCATTGCTGCTGCTACTGCTTAATGCTGTCGCTGCTGCTGCTGCTTCTATCGACGCTGTCACTGCCATTGTTTTGTCACTGCCACTGCACTCAGGATTGAACTCAGCACCTTGGGGGACTTCCAATTTTTGATTCAACGCCTTAGTCGCCTCGGCCATGTGTCTCTTGGACGAAGATGTATCAATTTTTGGGACTGTTAAACCTAAGTTCTTACTCTAGGTTCTCTCTCATGATTAGAGGTTTCCAAATCCTGTTCAGTTCTATACTCGGTCTGCTCAGGAAGTTGTTATGCCCTAGCATGTGAGCTGTTTCTTTGAGTTTCCTCACTTTCCAGTGGGGCTCACTGTTTATTATTTTAACTTCATCCCAGATGGTCACCCTTTTCCTTCCATACATGGTAGGCTATACCCGACTTGTCCGTTTCCCCTCTAGTTACTGCTTTTCAATGTTCTTCCACCCTTACTTTAAGAGGGCGGCATGTTTCGCCCTTGTAAACCTTGCTGCAGCTGCATGGGATGGAGTATATGCAGTTCTTGGTCTGGTTCTTCCCTGTTGGTGGCTTTACTCGGACTAGGTGTCTTCTTAGTGTTGATTCACTTTTGAATACCGTCCTGATGTTGTAAGGGGCACATATCTTTTGAATTCTTTCGGAGAAATGGTCCAAGAGACTGGGGTTCAATCCGAAGACTCAAAAAATAGTACTTGCTGCTGCCTTGCTTAGCATTCAGCACTATAAGGTAAGGATCAAGGGTAAAGTGGAGCAATCCAGGGAATGGAGTAATGTCCTCCCCTACACCTCGTGTGGTAGCGATTGAAAAGCAAGTCTTCGGGTCACCCTCAACTAAGGGAGACAACTTTACTTACTTAACACTTATAATTCTATTCAATATTAATCATCTATTTGCACTCAGTGAAGTGGCTACAAGTATAACTATTTAACGCTAATTATTCTATTCAACACTACTCATTTGTTTACACACAGTTAAATGGTTCCAAGTATTGCTATGTATCACTAATATTTTGATTAAACATCTGTCATTTGTTTACACACAGTTAAATGATCAAACCCTTCTATTTCTAACAATTCAATTGACCGTAAGTCATTTGTTTCCACAGAGTTTAAATGCCAAACAGTTTTATTTGATCCTTATCAGGTGTTACCACTCCAGGCCAGAGTAGACCTGGGAGCGATAGAAATGAAAGGGTACTCTACATTCCCCAAAGCTCCGGCATTACTGGAGCCTCAGCATCAGATTGTTTAGTGTCATAATCAGGACATTTGTTGGAGCAGTCAGTGTGTAATGTAATTGCGGAGGAATTTTTTTTTTACATTATCATTTTTCGTTTTATATATCTTGCCTTTCAGTTTAGTTAGGCTGAGAACCTTTCGGCTTAGTGCATGGGTTAGTTAAGTGCACACATTGAGTGCAGGTGTTCACGCGCACGCAGGGCAGATGTGACAATCAGAGATGTCACAATAAAAACCCCAGATAGGAAATAATAGCGGGGAAGTGCTGTGGATTTTGGAATTTGAAAAAAAAAACAGTTAGTTGAGATTCGAGTCTAGAGGAAGGTAGTCGATTTTTGGTCTCGCTGAGGCGAGACCAGTTGGGATCTACAAAATGTGTCACACGTTTGTTAAGTCAGTGAGTTGAGAGCTGACAATGTACGAACAGTCAGCATAGAAAGAAATTGTGTCTCTCTCTCCCCATGTCGAAAAGCCTTAAACTCAAAAAGGTAATAAAAAGTTTCGTACCTGAACCAATTTCGAGTGTTTTCTGATTCCTATACGCATATGAACATAATGAACATTCTATGTCTATTTCACATACTCATATCGGGCTATGTATCAAGTGTATTCTACAGCCCCAGCTGATTGAGCTGAAAGTTATATGGTTTCAAGTAATTATTTCTATTTATTACTAGTCATTTGTTTGCACACAGTTATATGGTTTCATGTAATTAATGATAATTGTAAGTAAACAATTATAACTTCAAGTAACTATTCTTAATACAAATAATTTACAGTTATATGATTTCAAGTATTCCTATCCAATACTAATAACTTTCAAATAGATCTATTTGACCCATAAATGAAAACTTAACTGGTACTACCACTCTGGGTTAGAGTGGACCTGGGAGTAATAGCAATAAAGTTTGTCAATGACAGTTGGGAGAGAACTAGAACAAGAGTGACACTTGGTTGTTGCATATAAAGCAGAACTTAGTGAGAGACAGAAAGACATGACTTGCACTAAAAGAAGAAACAAGTCTCAAAGCATGTTACAGTTTTCGTAGCAAGATTTTATGGGTGGAATTCCCGTCTTTTAGTTTTCTTAGATCAGTTTACTTTAGTATAATGCCAGAGTGCTCTGCTTGCTCTAATATTCACCCAGAGTGGATGAGAGAAGAGATGAATTCATGCCTTTTCAAAGAGCATTATCATGAAATTGAACAAAAAAGCCTCAACCAATTTTGGGGTCAAATTTTAAGAAAAGGAGACCCCATGGTGTGGTGGCTAACATGATGAACTACTACATTATAGTAAGTTACTTCAAACTCCAGTCCAGACTTTCACTTTCTGATTTGAAAAAGTCACGAACTCACTTATCCCCCAGTTATGGGTTGAATACTACCATTAAAGTCATTCAATAAGGATGGTATTAAATTACCCATGACGGTTGATATTCCATTAAAAATAATAAAACCAAAACAAATTTTCACAGCAATTTGATCTTGGAGAATTAAAATGTTTTAATCTTTTTCCAGAACTTCAAATCTAGTATATCTTTAATTGAGATGCAGCTAAAAGAAGTTATCAGAATGTTGCAGCTTTACCTAATGCTGTCAAAATTTTTAAATAAGAAAAATATAGCAATATAGAGCACAGAATTTGGGGGCATTTTAAGTCAATCTTCACCAGACTTAAATTTTATTCTTTAGGTCCTTAACATTTTTGAAGGCAAAGCGACATTTTTTTTGTCACTAGTGGTACGCAGCCAGAAGAGTATTTTTGTTGTACTAAAACTCAATGTAAAGCATTTTCCTCTTGGCAATTCATTGACCAATTTAAAGTTAAAGTATAGAAACACCACTAGGTGGCTTCATTGTGGTGTAGGATTGTGTAATGTTTGTTTTGCAAAACATCACAATCAAAAATGAGGGATTTATTGTTGTACTATGACACTCATTTATTGATCAAATTATCATGTCTTTTTTTGTTTTTATATATGATTAATTGACTCGTTTGAACATACCCTTTATTTTACAAATTTTCTGAAAATAATTTGCTTACTCTACAAGGATTAAAAAGCTTATCTACCAGCAAAATGATTAATGTTACATGGATTACAAAGATTTTTCTTTTTAAATCAAATCTGATTGTATAACATATAAATACCAAATTCCCTGGCAAGCAAGAAATTACTTACATAAATTCTGGGCAATACTTGGGCTTCTGCATGCGTCTTCCACTCTGTAAATAACTGTGTACATCCCAAGGCACAACGTCTGGGTAGGGAGTCACTCCTCGGGTCATCAGTTCCCAGAGTAGAACTCCATAAGACCACTATGGCGGGAAAAAGAAAAAAATTAACATTGGAAAATTGGGAAAGAATGAAAAAAGAAAAAAAACTGATATCAAAACAAACAAAAGAAATGGTGTGGGTGGGTTAATATTTATTTCTCAAAATTCTGGATATAAGTAACTGACTGCCAAATATACTAAAAGATCATTATACAACAGAATTTTTACTTTTACTTGTTCCGGGACAGAAAGTATTATTTCCTAATTGCTTATGTCTAAAATAAATGAAAAAAAGACCTATTCTTTTTTTATTCAAACTTTGCTTTTGCAACCTGGGTAATGAAATTTTCAAATTCCCTCCGTAGTATTGTATGGTATGTAAATAAAATACTGCTATAAAAGCTTTATTGTTTCAAGTAAAGTCAGTCGCTGAGCGTCTGCAACTACTTGAGACAAGACGTCTGTTTCCAAAGACAACTTTACTGTATAACACCCCGATTTTGCAGAACTTTCCTGTTAGATTCAGTGCTGAGTAGCTAACAGAGAATTTTCTAGAACTTATTGAATATTTTTGTTCATTTTTGTATAACTTTAGACTAAATATATGTATTAAAATGTTTTATTCAAACCTTATGTAAACTAAAATGTGTAAATTTGCCTATTTTTACATAGAAAATAAGTTAATGTTTAAATTCAACTATCCTGGACAGAAAAGCAAAGTTTGAAGCAAATAATAGCTATTTTCAAATTTTCATTTTGTTTACTTTTACAACACAAGCTATTAGCATAATATATACATATATATATATATATATATAGTGCCTTCAATAAGTTTCCAGATTTTTTTGGATAGGCATTTAAAATAGTCGTAGACTCTTGAAAATTCACTATGTTATTGCTATACATCTTATGAGATGACTGACCAATTTTTATGATTTCAGGTTCAAATGAACAGCTACAGCAGCAACAGGAATACACCCTACTAAAGTCACAGCTGGTGAATTTAAAAAATGCAAGCTGGACGTCAGGACACTTTAGAAGAACGATTTGCAATAAAATTCTATTTTAAACTTGGAAAAAATACCACAGAAACATATGGAATGCTTCAGACTGCTTTTCGACCATCTTGCATGAATTGAGCATCAGTTTTTGAGTAGCATAAGAGATTCAAGGAAGGCAGGGAGTCTGTGAGGGATCATGAGAGGTGTGGGAGGAGTAAGGAAGTCAATACACCACAGTTGATTGGCCAAAGGGTTAGGGTTAGGGTTACTATGTTGAGGTTTTAAGGGAGATCAGGAAGAGATTGCTAGGGAAGAGGCCAGCACTCTTCAAATTGGGTCAGTGGCATTTCCACCAGGACAATGCACCAGTCCACAACTCCATCCTTGTCCCAAACTATTTTACCAAGATGGGCATCAAGACAGTTCCTCAGCCTCCCTATAGTCCACACCTTACTCCCGGTGACTTATGGTTATTCCCTAAGCTCAGAAGCTGTCGTTATGAAACAATTGAGGAGATTAAAGAGGCTGTGACGAAAGTCATTGACACACCCACACAAGAGGACTTCCATGGGGCCTTCCAGAAGTTGTTGGAATGGTACAAGTGCATTGCAGCCGGAGGAGATTACTTCAAAGGGGACTAGAGTTTCATGTGTGTACTATCAATAAAAGTGCCCATACGAAAAAAGTCTGGAAACCTACTTAATGATCCTCGTATATATATATATATATACACTGTGGGTCCCATAAAGGACGCACCCCAAAGGATAACAAATAGAATCTCCCCATGTAGAAATTCTATGCTATAATATCAATCAGAGACAATGGTATTCAACAGTTAAA
Organism: Sepioteuthis lessoniana; assembly: GCA_963585895.1. NCBI lineage: Eukaryota > Metazoa > Mollusca > Cephalopoda > Myopsida > Loliginidae > Sepioteuthis > Sepioteuthis lessoniana. Next base: position 21,224,452 of record OY757942.1, read on the forward strand.
ATGATAGTTTCATGAGCTAGCTTCATCCTAGCATCCATTCCTTTATGTTGTCTTAGCTATGTTGTTTTCCAAGGCTGAACATATATTACATATAAATCTGACAAACATGTGGGAGATGAATAGGAGCATTCTACATACATGGTAAAAAAGAAAAAAGATTTTGTTCTTTTTACTCACAACGTCACTCTGAATACTAAAAACAAAATTCTCAAGACTTTCAGGCGCCATCCACTTGACCGGAAGTTTTGCCGTGTGTTCTTCTGTAAAGTAATAATCTTTGCTGAACAATTCTTGTGTTAAACCAATGTCAATCAGCTTTACAGTTTTTCCCTCATGTAATCTGAAAGGAAATAAAATATTTTACCATCAGAATACAAAGATGTTTCTCATGTTATTACAATTAAACTGTTTTTTTTTGTTTTTTTTTTGCAGTCCAACACTTTAGCCTTTGGTGAAAACTCCTACCACTTTTATATGAAAAATATTGCGTACATGTCCAGAATAACTTATCGACAAAAACTTCTGTTAATTCTGTAGTAATATACAAAAAATTTATATAGATTCACCATTCAGATAAGTTTCAGTCAATAACTTCACTTGTATACTGAACAGTCAAGTCCCAAAATTACATCTCCAACTAGCTACAACATAAACATTGGCTAAATTTCTTTTGTTTTTTCCTGCCCGAACCACTAAGGAGTTAAATGATAGCTGATACCTGATTTGCAATTTTGGGATTTAACTGTAAAAATCTTTTCTATCTTGTACACAATGTAGAGATTTTTAACATTTCTGGGGAGTCTTTCTAGCAATTGCTCCTGGACACCACTCAAAAGCAGTTGTCATTCCTATGTAGGTGTCAAAAGAAGTTGACAAACACATTTGGTTCTGATGTTTTTATTTGATCAGGCTGGCTTTTTTATAATCATTGGTCGTTGGGAAGATACAACTCTTTGCATCTTTTAAATTTCTGTGAAAGGACAAAATAAGAAAGAAAATAAAGGATTGAAAGAAAGAAAGAAAGAAAGAAAGAAAGAAAGAAAGAACAGAATAAGAAAGAAAGAAAGAAAGGAAGAAAGAAAGAAAAAGACAGAATCAAAATGAAAGAAAAGGAAAAAGGACAGAATAAGAAAAAAGTAAGGAAGAATGTCAAAGAAAGAAAGAAAGAAAGAAAGAAGAGAATAGGAGGGAAAAGAAAGAAAGAATGGAAAAGAATGAGAAAGAAATAAATCGAATATAAAACAAAAGGAAAGAAAAAAAGGAGAGAATGAAAGAAAAAAGAGAAGAAAAGAAAGAAAGAAAGAAAGAAAGAAAAAAAGAAAGAAAAGAACAGAAAAAAGAAAAATGAAAGAACGAAACATCAAAACCTCAACTGCTCTGATTCTTGTACACTGTAATTGACAATATATTTTTCTTGAAACTTTTCTCTAAATGAACACTAATGCAATTTCTGGTTTTCCTTTGGCAGTGATGATTTTTAAATTATCACCTGTCAATCATATCTCCACAAATGTCCAACACATCCCCCATCCAGAGTACTGAAGGTGATGGAGGCCATTATGTTACAAGAGCCCAAGAACAAGTGAAGAAAGAGATCCACTAAAAATTGTTCAATGTTATATGCACAGACTTGAATCTATTCTGTAAAATGAGATACATAAGATTTTTAGATCACCTAATCTCAGTCAGAAGACCTGACCTTGTTGTAATTAAGAAGAAAAATTATCTGCTCATTGACAATTGTTCAAGCAGATCACAGTGAAATTAAAGCAAAGTAAAAAAAAAACCAAAAAAAACCTAGATATAAATGTGGATCTTGATAGAGAACTGAAAAATTCTACGAAATACTTTTATGCAATCATGTTCTTCAAAAATACAAGATCTCAAGAGTGTTTTACTGATGTTTGTTCATAGACAAGACTCAAAAAATCATCATTCCTATCCAGATGACAAAAAAAGTTGCCAAAAATGCATTTATATTTTGGTTCTAATGTTAATTAAATAAAGTTTCAATTTGTTAAGGCTGGCCTTTTTAATGGGTTTACAACTGTTTTTCATCAATTGTTGTTGCATCTTTTAAATTTCTTTTGAAAACCCTTAAAGGCAGTTTCTAAACATTAAAACTCATGAAATATATCTGACTGTTTTTTCATTCTCAACTAAAATCTTTTTCCTCTTTCTGGTTATGTGACTTCTCTCAGCAATTCCTACAATGGCTTCAGCAATGATGAAAACTGACTTGTCAATTACATCTCAGCAAAGGTCCTACACGTCTATCATCTAAGTGTGGAGGAAACCATTATATCATAGTTACTAAAGCTTACTGTACCTTGATGTTTCTTTGACTAATATAAAATAAAGTACTTACAGACAATTTCTTGCAGCCAAATTGCGATGAATGACCTTTAACTCCGTCAAATAAGCCATACCATCAGCCACTTGTTGACCATAGTCCAGCAATGTGCTGACTGACAATGACTGTAAAAAATAATAAATTGTAAATTACTCTTAAAGTATTTTCTCAGGGGAGAATCCTTAACATAAAGAATTAACTAGTTTTATGGAGAAAAAATTCCAATACTGCTTTAATATTTTAGCAAAAATGAAAGAGAGTGATGGAAAGTGATTGGTTGGGACAAGTGTTATGGTGTTGTCATCACAGTGAAAGCTGATGTGGTAAGAATTAATTTTATAACCAGATATACTTGTTGAAATGCTGGCTGGAAAAGAATGAATAATTGAAAAATGAGATGAAAGATGTTCTACTCAAGGTTAGAATTAACAGATAATTGAAATTGACTCTTGTCAAGACAACTGATGTGAAGACCGATGATTTATAACCTCTCCTTCCCCTTTTCCAACTGGTTTCTGAAAATAAGTCTGCTTTTTACAATTGTTTAGAAGACTTTTATGTCACTGATTCTTATTACTAAATAATCACCCCCACCTACAGTACTCATATTCTGTTGCCAGCAATACAACAAGAATTATAGATACAAGAGCGAGACAAAAACTTTGCAATACTTTGATAGTATGTGCTAGTTTGCAGCTTGCATATCATGCGACTGAAGCAATTTAAACTGTAGAAGGTACTTTCTGTGGTTGGTAGTTAATGCACTGACACATTGTGCACTGCTTCACTGTGTGTGATTTAAAAACCTCACAGATGCAACATTTAGGAAAATATACTTAACAAGTTTAAACTTTGAAAGCAACTATAAACATTTGTCGAGTTAAAGATATTTTACTCAGGTTGTAAGGCTCTTGATAATCAGGCAAGGTCAGCTTGGACTAAAAACTCCTATAAACAAGAGAAAATGGCTTGGTGCCAAATGCAGTCATTTTTTTATGGGTACCATTCTAGTAAAAATATAATAATGAACAAATTTTTTAAAAAATCACGAGAATATTAAAATGATGCTTCTATTACCAAACAATTCAAGATCATATGATTCCTATGTATAGAAGTATATTGCCTAATCTGGCTAGACTCATGTTATAACCTTCAAGGTTATAATGTATTGGTATATTTATTATAATTAAAAAAAAAAAAAAAAGAGTGAATGACAATGAAGATTAAGGGAATGTGATGACCTGAAAGAACACTATCTTGCTGAACATAAATTTGGAGACAGATGGATTTTTTGATGACCAGGAAATAACCTCAATATCATTGGTTGAAGAAATGCAGGTATTATCAAAGACACGCAGAAAAAAGGTTGCAACATAATCATTATGTCCCAAACCAGAAACTGAGCTGATATAAATCGGAGCTCCATGTGCTGGAGACAGACACTCACAAACCAGTTACACTTATACAGAAAAATAAAAAGGGAGGTGTGGGATGGGAGGATCTAGAAATTACCCCAATGTTATTGGGTGTAAATTGAGAAAGTGCAGATATCATTAAAGAAAATAGGAGTGTAAACATAATGTTGCATATCAGAAACTGAGCTGGCATAAATATGGGCTCCATTCATTCACAAACATTGGTAGAGACTTGACATCCACAAAAGAATGAATGATAAAAAGATAGAAGACTAAAGAAGTTCTACCTGAGGTTTGAATTAACAGTTAGCTGAGATTTCCTGAAGACCTGTATTTCCAATTGACCTCCGAAAATTATGAGTTCAGCTTCTACAATTGTTTAGACTTTTGAGGCATTGTTTCTCCCCCACTCCAAGATGTTCACCTCAGTAAGTTGGCAACCATAGTCGAGGGTGACCCGAAGGCTCCCTTTTAAATAGCTACTACACCAATGTGTAGGGGAAGGCGCTACTCCTTTCCCAGGATCAGTACTCATTATCAATTGTAGTCAATGCAAAAATCATTATGTAAATTCTATAGATAAATCCTAGTTTGTTATTTCTTTCTTTTTCAATTGTTTGTTGGTATTCACTAGAACTGTGGTTTGGAACTCTGTATCATGGCATATTTATGTGTTTCAAGATGCAACAATGTGTGTGGGAAAAAATATATATATATATTATAAATAATTTACTATTATAGTAAATCAATTGACAATTTTGCAACAAAAATTATTTTTATTTTCTATCATCAAACATAGAAGATCATGACTGAGTTTAAAACCAGTTTAATAAAAATTTCTTTTGATTTCTATTCAAAATAAAATCTTTTGAGAGGAAAAGAATAAAAAAGAATGAAGTGAGAAAAAAATTAGAATAAGAAAAAAAAGAAGAGAGAGGAAAAATGTAGAGGGATGAAAATGATGAATAAAACAACAATTCCTCAAAAAATGTGAAAAAAGGAAAAATCAAAATTGAAAATTTGGCATTGAGTGCAGTCATTTTTGATAGGTATTATTCTATAAACAAAATCAAATAATGAACAAAAAAACACAAACAAAACAATGCAAACTTATTGCAATTAAAAAAGGAAGAAAGAGAAATAAAAAGAGCAGAGACAAAGAAAATTAAATAATATAAAACTTACCTTTGACGAGTCTCTAATGTGTGTCCGAAGGTCAGGTGTGTCCATAAATGGGACAACCACTACCGGATCATCACTGACTGATAGACACACAGCCAGAATAGGAACAACATGGTTATGCTGCAGCTCTTTAAGAACCAGGCCATTCTTCAAATATTTCAACAAAGCTTTTTTGTCAGTATTTGTACCTAAATGATGAAAGTAAACAGCAGTTTTAATTTATGGTTGGTTGGAATTTTAAGGCATATCTACCCTTGTGGGTTATTTAATGCTAAATCCTGTTTATATATATGATTTGTAAATGAATAATTTTTAGGTAACTATTTTTATATAAATTGTTAGAGGTTTGCACACAGTAAAAGGTTTCAAGTATTCCTAACACTAATAATTCTATCTAATATTAATCATCTGTTTACACAGTTAAATGGTTTCAGGTATTCCTATCTAACACTAATAATTCTATTTAATATTAATCATTTGTTTGCATATTTTCAAAAGGTTTCAAGTATTGCTATCTAACACTAATAATTCTATTAAAGTATTCCTATGTAATATAAATAATTTACACACAGCTATATTGTTTCAAATAACTATTAATAATAATCCTTAACAAATAATTGAACAGTTCAGACTCGTAGATGGAACCATAACAGGTAGTACCAATCTGAATCAGAGTAAACTTGGGAGTAAGGGCACTAAAGGAGTACTCCACGTTCCCCAAAACCTTAAGATTGGATCCTTACCATCAGATAAAGTTTAGTATCATACCCAGGACACTCATTGGTGGGGGAGTCTCACTCATCTATAAAGGTGCAGTTGGTATATTCTACAGCCCCAAATTTTAATTTAAATTATTGATTTAATTGACAAATATATAATGGAGACATTTATAACAATGGTATCTTTATAGCTGCTTGACTTTATTCAACATTTGCAAGAGTAAGTAAGTAAAGTTGGCGGCCCCCAGTCGAGGGCGACCAGAAGGTTCCCATTTTCAATAGCTACTACACCAAGGTCTGGGAGAGGATACTACTCCTTTCCCTGGATTGCTCCACTTTATCCTTGATACATACCTTATATCGCTGAGTATTAAGCAAGGAGGTATCAAGTACCATTTTAAAAGTCTCTGGTATGATGCGACCGGGGATTAAACCCAGGTCTCCCGGACCATTAGTGAATGGTTAATAAATTAGGCTAGTTGATCATTATTCATGAGTTTGGTTCTCACAAAGTGCTCCATACTTCAAGATCTGGGCCAAACAAAGCTAAGCTTATTAAATAAAGTATAGATTTACTCACTCTTTCTACTATTGGCAGGATGTGACAAAAGAACAGTTTTTAAGTAGAGTTGTTTTCCTTCTAGATTGGTTGCAGTACTAAGGCTTAAGAGTTAAGTCTACTTTATCCATTGATGATGGTAGGACATAATAGATGGATTCATGCCTTTCTCAAAGGCATTAATGAAAAGTGAATCACAAACAGCTTCATCCCTGATTTGAAATTGTCTCTCTGAGTCCATTTCTAAAGACAATAACTGTGTTGCCAAAAATGATGTATGATTCATCATTACTTTAGCTGACTGTAAAGTCATTCAATGTAGATTCGTTGATGTTAGGAAGTTGAAAATGTGAAAATATATCTGACAATGAAGAACAGATAAATTAAGGTCATAGTGTGTATATATATATATATATATATACTATGACCTTAATTTATCTGTTCTTCATCAGAAATATTTTCACACACACACACACACACACACACACATATATACTGTGACGCGAAATTGACTAAAATCCCAAAACGGGACTTTATTTTCGCACGTGTGAAGACGGGGCAGGTTGGCACTTGATCCCCTACAGAAATAAGTCCTGTTCAGAGTTCTTCTCTCAGTCATATAAGAACTGGCATATTACATGAGGGAATAATTTAGGGCCAGACTGACCACCGCTGGCAAAGGGGTTCCAAATTTCACACTATCACACACCCACCAGGCCGCTAAACTTCTTTCCCTTAGATAATAGAAGAATACGGGCCTATAGGTCTTAGTCGTAATAATATTAATATTGTTGTAGTCGGCAACTCCGGTTTCCCGTGTGATACTTTAGGAATTAATAGGACAATTCTAAGCAAGATAACATAAGGCGAATGGAAGCTGGAAAGAAAGCATGAAATAACAACATAGACCACATGGTAAAATGAAAATACATAGGTTCTTTACTACGGTTATATATATATACGTTCAAAGTGTCAAAACATATAATTGGATAGTCCATGAATATGAATGTCTTTTCTTGGCTTTTATCCTTTTTCAAATTGAGAGAGAGAGTGGTAAACAAAATTTGGGTGTAAAGGAAAAATATCCCAAAGTTACTTATCTTATTTTTTTGACGGGGTTCCACTGGAGAATTTTCTTCTTTCACGGGCTAATAGACTTTGTTCTGTTTTTAGTACTGGCTTGAAGGATTTTGGAGTCCCACATGTCTCAGTTAATCTTTTGTCTTTAGCCCGGAGTAAAAATGGCTATGGTCCGACTGCCACCAGCCTTGCTCAAAAACTACCTTTTTTGTGCCTTACTTCCGCTGAGGGGAAGGGAACCCCACTTCCGTTTGGGGTCCCCGCCAATCATTTGGCTTCTCTCTCTTTCCCCTTCCGATGTCCGGCGACCTGAGTTCACTAAGTGTGAACATCTGGTCTATATTCTCCGTGACCCACATTCTCTCCTAACGGTCACTTTTTGACTGCCAGAAAGTGCTAATAGCAACACGGGAGGATAGTATCATTCCTACCTCTTCGTCTCCGTGAGCCATCACGTGACAATACATATAAAATTATTGTTGAGAGACAAGAAAATCCATAAGTATATTCTATTATAAATTTATTTCATCTAATGAGATAAATTTATACTTATTGATTTTCTTGTTTTTCAACGATAATATTTTGCTCTGCATAAGCTCCCTTATATATATCTACATATATTATAAGCTTTACATTGAGCACTGAATTTGGATAGTCTGTTTAAGTAAGTAAAAGTTCGTTCACTGGATGGAGACACTTTGACATTGTAGCAGGTGTACTGCAAGGGGACACACTAGCTCCATACCTCTTTATCATCTGTCTAGACTATGTGCTTAGAACATTGATTGATAAAATCAAAGAAAACAGCTTCGAGCTGACAAAGAAAAGAAACAGAAGGTACCCCGAAAAAAAATTTACCGACGCTGACTATGCTGATGACATAGCGATTCGTGCAAATACACCCGTCCAAGCCGAAACACTACTTCATAGCCAGGAACAAGCCGCCGCAGGCATTGGCCTCCATGTCAATGCACACAAAACAGAATACATGTGCTTTAATCAAACAGGCGACATTTCCACACTAAGCAGTAGCTCTCTGAAACTAGTTCACCTACCTAGGAAGCAGTGTCTCATCAACCGTAAAAGACATTGACACGCGGCTAATGAAGGCATGGACAGCTATTGATAAGCTATCGGTCATATGGAAGTCAAACCTGACCGATAAAATGAAACGCAATTTCTTCCAAGCAGTGGTTGTCTCAATACTGCTATATGGATATACTACATGGACGCTAACAAAACAACTGGAGAAAAAGCTAGACGGCAACTACACAAGAATGCTGCGAGCAATATTGAACAAGTCCTGGAGGCAACACCCCATGAAGCACCAACTATACGGCCACCTACCTCCCATCACGAAAACTATCAAAGTTAGACGAACAAGACATGCAGGACACTGCTGGAGAAGCAGGGAAGAGCTCATAAGAGATGTACTCCAATGGACCCCCCTCATATGGCTGAGCAAAAGCAGGACGACCAGCTCGAACCTACATACAGCAGCTCTGTGAGGATACAGGATGTAGCCCTGAGGACCTGCCAGATGCGATGAACAATAGGGAGCAGTGGCGAGAGAGGGTCAGGGATATCCGTGCTGGTGGCACGACATGATGATGATAATGATATATATATCAGTGGCAACTCTAGGTCATCAATGTTACTTGGGCTCATATTTTTAACATAATTCACTATATGTATCATTTAGAATATAAAATTTTTTGCATCCAACAACATTTTTTTCAAAATACAATTCATCAAATCTTTGTACAGCTTATACCTGACCACTTACCTATGTACAAAAATCAAAATGATATTTTTTGTTGTGTGTATTTTCAAAACAATGTCTCTCACTTGGGTTAAGTGCCTGTCTCAGTCACCACTAAAATTGGCCAATATTTTGAATGTTTTTATTTATTTGGAAAACACCTCATTTTTCCGGAATATATTAGAGACAATAATAAAAGAATAATAACATATGTAAAATAATAACATATGATAATAACATATAATAATAACATATATTGAATGATAATAATACATTAGAGATAATATTAAAAGATAAGCTCTTAATAAGGCTTGAACTCACATTCACCTTTGACTCAAGAAAGCCTAGTTACCCATACAAGCTGCTTTATCAATTATACTACAAGAACCACTGACATTGCAGAAGCCCACAAATCCTAACCATTACTGTGTGGAGTGGATTCAACAACTAAAAATGCTTGTAAAATCATGAAATTTACCTTGCAGTGATTTGACAGCAACTGTCATTGGTGGTTCACTGTCAGCTTTCACATACTGAGCTTTGTAGGTGACTCCAAAATTACCTAAAACAAATCAAGGAATTGAATGGTAAAGGTTAAACTTTGAATATAAAACCTGCAACATTCAACAAAAACAATTCGAAAATTGTTGTTTGGGCAATGTTTTAAAAAATCATTAGTAAATGCAACTTAAAAATCTTGAATGAAAAGAAATGATAACCAGAACACCATATGTAACTGCGGAAATAGAGAAAGAAGCCCTATTAATGGTAACTGCTTGATGGAAGTGAAGGAACATGTTAATAATAATAATGACAGGATATACATGGGTGTTACTGAATTGAACTGGTAAACTAAAATGTATAAACATAACCTCAATTTTACCAACAGAAAATATGCCAACAATACTACATTATCTATTTGACACTCTTGGTAAATGGAATTGTTTTATGTGTAACAGCAAAATCATATCAGAGCTACAATTTGAGTTTGACTCCTTGAATAATTAGATGTACTGTGCTTCAACTCATTGCATTCCTAGAGAATTGGCTACATCATAAATCCCTAAATTCAAAAGCTTTCTCTTAATCCACAAAAGTGATGCAAAATAAACAATTATAACTACAAGTAACAATTGTTAATACAAATAATTTGGACACAATTAAATGATTTCAAGTATCTGAATCTGATACAAATTATTTGCAAATAGATCTATTCTACCTCTGACAGGTAGTACCACTCAGGTTTATTTATGGCATATCAACTTTTGTGGGTTATTTAATGCTAAAGCTATCTTTGTAAAAGAATAGCAATGAATACTCTGGGTCAGATAAAAAATTAGTCAAGTAAATTGCCAATAATAAAATGGAATATTGTAAAAAAAAAGCCTTGATGGAAATATATGTGATACTCACATGCAGAAAAAAACATATATATATATATATATATATGTAAACACAAACAAATATATTACATAAATATAGCAATAGGCTATCCAGATAGGGGACAATAAATATGGAATTAGTCTGTTGGTAAATGACTCAGAAAAATTCATTAATATGTTTAAACTTTGACATAAATTTGATTCTTTTGTTCAGCAATTTATTTTAAACATGTTCTAGAATGCATCATTTTTCTTCCAGACACAATCTGCAGTAATTGTTACCTCTTCTATAAGCTTGTGCATTTTTCACAAATATCCCATTTTATTTGATATTAATTTTTAGAGGATGTAAAAATTAATTTTTTCATGAATCAGTTTATAAGTGTTGATGTTCAAACCTAGGGAAAAGTCAGGATTTTGAATGATAATTTTTATGGCAAGATAATCCTTCTTAATTTTCTTTGATGACTGTACAGACCTGCCTTTTTTTTTCTTCCATTTGGTTTTCACATCAAATTAAGCTAAGTTTTAAAAATATTTAAAAAAATACAATTGAAAAAGAAAATAAAGGTAAATGAGAGAATCAAAATGAATTTAATCCTGATTTTTAAAATTACAATTTAAAAAGAAATCAAAAATAGAAAATTGAGGGAAAAAAATAGAAAATTGAGGGAAAAAAAACCCTAATTTGTTCTGTACCTTTTCCAATAAGTTCACCAATGTCCAGTTTACTCCGAGTGATCAATAATTGACTAATTTGCTGCCGTTCTTGTTCGTCAGAGACACCACTGACCAATTCTGAAATGTACTGTGTTGAATCTGTTAAAAGAAAAGAGAAAAAGAAAAAATATATTTTCACTTTGGAATAATAATAATAATGATGATAATAATAATAATAATAATGAACTGGATCAAACCCAATACGTGTGAACAAAAAGCTGAATCAATTCACCATTTGATCCTAACACAAATAGATAATAAGTTAAGCATGATAAAATAGAACATTATATTCATAGGAAAATATGCAAATACAATAGAATATTGAATTGTGAAAAATGGTATAAATACCAATCACAATCAATAACAAGCAAAAGGAGCTACTATTCTCATCATCATTTAAAATTCCAGGAGATGAGCTGAAATCCAGTTCAACATAAACATCGTCATTTACAACTCCAGAGAAGAAGATGAGCCATGAAGACTGGTTCAACATAAACATCGTCATTTACAACTCCAGAGAAGAAGATGAGCCATGAAGACTGGTTCAACATAAACATCGTCATTTACAACTCCAGAGAAGAAGATGAGCCATGAAGACTGGTTCAACATAAACATCGTCACTTACAACTCCAGAGAAGAAGATGAGCCATGAAGACTGGTTCAACATAAACATCGCCATTTACAACTCTGAGAAGGAAATGAGCTTTGAAGACCAGATCACATAAACATCATCAATTACAACTTCTGATTCGTACAACTCAACACATTAAATAACATTTGTAATTAACATAATGCATAATTAGTTACTTGAGGCTTTCGACCACGCAGGTGTTGTGAATACCTTTTTCTAATAAGTCTTTCCTTAAATAAGGTTAAACTTACATTGTAAATAGATAGCAAAAGGTAAGTTGAAGTAGACAAGAATTTGCTGGCAGGTATTATTATCATTATTATTATCATCATCATTATCATTTTTTCTTTTTAGTTAGGTAGCATTTTACATTTTATTTATTAAAGGTAATATTTCAGGGTATAAAAGTATTTTTGAGAGACAATACTTAATTTTTTTCTTAAATTTTGTTTTTGCAATTTTCTCATATTATTAGAAGTATACAATGGTTCTATTTCAGACAATTCAGTTTAGCATAAGTACACAGTCTCAAAGTCAAAAACAGTCCTATTTCAAGCAATTCGGTTTTGCATAAGCATACAGTTTAGTTCTATTTGATCCATTGATAGAACTCAGGTCAGAGTAGACCTGGGAGCAATGGCACTGAAGGAGTACCCCACATTCCCCAAGGCTCCAGCATTACTGAAACCTCAACATCAGATTGTTTAGTGTCATATCCTGGACACTCGTTGGAGAGGTGGGTGGTATGGTGAATATACCAGCTGCAGAGAAGCAGCTGGTATATTCTGCAGCCCCAAGCCAACTGGACAATGTGTTACAGGAATGAATTTGTTGAGTAGAAGTAAATGAATTAATTATATTAAGCAATGTTACAGGAATGAATTTGTTGAGTAGAAGTAAATGAATTAATTATATTAAGCAATGTAAAATTGTAATTTACATTGAGCATAAAGAACAGTAACAGATTTACAGTACAACATATTTAAGAGCCAGGATTTTAGAAGACAAGAAATATGGAATTGTGTATTCTGTGTATTTACCAAAATATAGAAAATTCTCACAATGCAGAAGAGATTATAGACATGATTAGGATAATTATTACTGTAATCATTTATGCAATTTTTTTTACAGACTTTTTAAGGTTAAGTATATTATGCATGAGAACTAAATATTACCATTTTTTTTTCAGTCATGTATGTCACCATATTTGGGACAGCATGATTGAAAATAAGTTACATCTATCATCCAAACAAACTAATTTGTCTCAAACACACATTTTAGATCACTATAGAGAAATAACCATTGGAATGTGTGTTTATTTGTTTCTTCTACTATGAACTTATTTTTACTGAAAGTTTATTACATTTTCATGTGAACAAGAGCTTTCTTTGGTCTTGTGTATAGTTTACATTTTGAAACATCATAAACTAAACAAATTCTAATTTTTAGTCAATACAAACTGGATAAAAAGGAGATCAAATGTTAAATTTAGAATAAATTTAGTTGTAACAAATTTCTAAAAGTCAGTGCATATTATACACAAGACAGGTTTTTTCCTGAATTTCATAGTCAAATGTTAGGAGTGCGTATTATACATGAATGTGTCCTGTACATAATTATGGTATATCTGTTTATACTTACCAACAGTCTCTGATGGCATATGGTTCATCCCAATTGCTTCTTCTTCCTTTTTACCCTCGTAGTCTTTGAGGACATCAGGAATGTAGTTATCACTAGGAGCATGTTTCATGTGTCGCCGAACAACACATACAGTCAACAGGATTATTATAGTCAGCATGGGTAAGGCCACGCCCAAAATAATACCCAAGGCAATAGGGCGTTCACCTTCTTGCATTTCATAGTAACTCAGATAGCCAATTTCAAATTGATATTTCCCGATGCTCAACTAGAAAACAAAAAAAAATAATGATATAAACAACATTAAATATATTTGTTCAAATACAAAAAAAAAAAAAAATTAAAATTATGACTTTAAAGCAATTCCAGTATATATATATATATATATATATATATATATATATATATATAGTCAAAGAATGCTCAGAATCATTGGAATCAAATTACTTAACCACCAGGAGTAGTAAATCTCCCATTTGTGGCTGGGGTTGAATCATCTTCCTCAGATTTAGGGGTCAGCTACCACAAGCAATACCAACAAAAAAAAAAAAAAAAAGAATTGTCAGGGTCAAAAAGAGAAATGCCATTGGAACTGAGCTATTTTTATCACCAGCCACAAGTATGCATGATGGTTATATCTGTCTTTTGTGCTTTCACACACAAATGTAAGAGTGGGGCTTATCTCAACAAGAACTGAGTTATATTTGTCACCAGCCTCATAGACACATGACTTTGTGTCATACCTATCTTATTGTGCATGGGTGAGGATGATGAATATTTACTGTATTCAATGGCTGACCCATGATCTTATGACACGGTGAATTTTTGGGACATGTTTTTAAAAAAAATGCATCTTATAAACTGAAAAATATGGTAAATACCACTACTGGAACTGAGGTATGCTTGTCACCATTCTCTTATATACATGATTTTATTTTATACCTGTTTTTTTCACCATGCATACACAAAAGTAGCGTTGGGGTGAGTAAATAATTACTTACCACCACTGGGGCATTTCCTTCCTTGTCAATCCCACTAGGTGAAGGTGGTGGAGTACACATCAATGCAGTGTCATGAGGCATAGGATCGATGCATAAACTACTGCCAACATGAATATATACATCAGTCATTAACTGGTTGATACTTCGGAATTGACCCTGAAAAAAAGAACACACAAAGTCAGGTCAAATAGACAGAATCCATTTAATGAAGTTGCTATTCAGTAGAACTCTGCTTGATATCAGGGAGATTGTTCTCAAACAGGCATCCAAGATGGTTTCTTTGTATATATATATATATATATATATATATATATATATATATATATATATAAGAATCAGGGGGAGAGTTTTTGTGGTGAAGTGGCTAACATGCCGGACTTTGACATTGTAAGTAAGCAAGTTTGAACACCAGTTGTGCTATTATGTTAACTTTCCAACAAATACCCTTGGAAAACATATGAACCCCCCTATCCCCATCAGCTACAGGTTAAATAGTATCACTACTGTTCTTCTCCAAAGATGGCTTTGGCATTAAATAATCCAAAAAGGTTGATATGCCATAAAAGAAACTGAAACTGATTTTAGGATCAAGCTGTGCTGAAAGAATTCCCTGACTTTCTCTCTCATCATCTATCCTTATCATCCATTGCTCTCGGTAGGTCTTCTCGGTTGCACCCAATGTCTGCACAGAGCTGGTTGGCCGACACTAACAGGAATTTTTTAATAAAAGGCAAAATTAATTTATTTCCAGAATTTTTTTCCATAACCGTAAGCTGTGTGTCATTTGGGATTAGTTTATAGCAAAAATTATTTCAATCTTGCAAAAATATTTGTTTTGAGGCAATTCAAAATAGTGGAAAAATCAAACAGAGTGCTCCCAGCTTGAGCAGAGATCTGTGATCAAATTTTTGCTGGCAGGGAAGTGCAAACCATGTGAAATTTATAGAAGAATGTGTTGTGTGTAATAAAAAGCAAGTTTTAATCAAAAAATGTTTACTAACAGGCTAAACATAGGTTTACCACTACGATGAGTCAGAGATGGAAAGTCCATGACACTCAAGGAAAAAAAAGTTTCCAACAAAATGATAAGTCAAAATGTTCTTGCTTCTAGGACATGAAAACACTCATTACTATTTATTTCCTTTAAAAAAAACTGTAATGATGCCTATTGCCAACTCCTTAGGTAAGATTCACCTTATTTATTAAATGACCCTCCTATATATATATATATATATATATATATTACAACAGTATATGGTTGTCACTATCTCACTTGGTGGGTTTGTGGCAGACCAAATGCAGTATAATTTGGAGAGTGCTCAATATCAGTGATAGAGCTATTATATAATATAATAATAGATAAATTTATATTAGTTTTTATAAATATTTAATAGCATGGATGCTTATCAGTGATTACTGGTTTCATGCTGTCTTTATACAACAATCATCAAGCAGATGCCTGATGATTGTCGTATAAAGACAGCATGAAACCAGTGGTTGCAGATAAGCATCCATGCTATTGAATATTTATAAAAACTAATATATATATTTATTTATTATTAAATTATATATATATATATATATATATATATATAATTTAATAATATATATAATTTATATATATATATATATATATATAATTCAATAATAAATAGATATATATATTAGTTTTTATAAATATAAATATATATATTAGTTTTTATAAATATAAATGGCTTCCTCGTGGCTGAGTGGTAGAATCTTGGATTGGCGTTTGAGTCAACCGGGTTTCAATCCCAACTTCGGGAATCTAGCCTGTCTAGCCACACTTAATATGCTCCCCTACCCCTGTAGGGTTGAGCTCTCTAGCGAATGAAGTAATTGTGTTGCCATTAGCGTATATGCAAGGCTCTTCATATGAATCGAGCTCTCGGTAGCCGTTAAGCGGATATATGTAAACAATAACAATTGTGATTCATAACCGTTTAAATTTCCTTCGCTGACGCTGGCTTCCTCGTGGCTGAGTGGTAGAATCTTGGATTGGCATTTGAGTCAACTGGATTTCGATCCCAGCTTCGGAAATCTAGCCTGTCTAGCCACACTGATGAGTTCTGATAGAACGAAACAGATCTGTCTGTGGATGACAATATATATATATATATATATATACATATATATGTAATATAACTAGAAGAAAACTAAACTATGGTTAAATTGTCATTATAAATTTATTTTGGTGAAGAATATAATCTTTGTTTCTTCAGATGATATACACGCTTAATTTGAGGGTGAAAATAGCAAATATATATAAATTTTCAGCTGAAAAGCAAAAAGAGCCTAAATATATATAATTCTAGTCATACTTTGTTACAATTAATTTAAATTCTTTTCCTTTTATCCTGTTAATCATAACTGCTCTGTGATTTGCTCTGTGTGAATGTTAATGCTTTAAGGATGTATGTGCTTACACATGAGCTTAAAGGAGCTCAAATGGAGATGTTAGCAATTAACTTTTTGTTTTCTTTCTAGTCCTCTTTTCCTGATCCATAGCTCTTATAGTCAGAGAGCAGTTGCAACCTTCTGATTGGGTCAGTTGTATATTATACGACTTTCTCCGACTCTTTAAGCTTACTCAGGAGCAGTAATCAGACAATTGCTGTTGCTATTTAGTTCTCTCTCTCAGACAAAGATATTTGTGCTGGAGTTTTGTTTTTTTGTTTTTTACAAAATATTCAGTGATAATGATTATTTGTGCTTCTTCTCCAAAGCATTTCCTTTACTTTCCTTATCTGACAATTTCTTTTTTCAGAAAAGTGAGGCTGCAAAGGACAAAGAATTTGAGATCAAATCTTGACAGAATAAATCCATAAATGCCCCACCCACCAATGAGGAAAAGGTGGTTCTGCTGAGCCTTGAAATTTGTTGCTGTCTTGGTAACTTAACAAATTGACTCTTAAAAAATCACCCCCAAGTTGTGAGTGACTACCTGTTGTGTCTAAAATGAGTGTTTACACAGTTGACTGTTTCCTGTCAGTCATGTCCAACATAACTGGGTGGTGAGGTTGCCATTGAGGAGGGGTAGCTAATAAGTTACATTACACTTTTCTCATACCTAGGCAAATAAAATGAGGAGGAGAAGAAAAAACAGATCTTTCTTACCTCAATAACCAACATATCTCCTTTCTTGTATTTTTTTGTGTTTTTCTCTTCAGAAAATGGCCGCACAACTGGGTTAGGAAAATAGAGTAGAGGCCGAAATTGTGGGTTGGCAGACAAGTTCTTTAACTGGCTTACACCATCCATTAAGAATCCATAATGAACTTCTTTGGGGCTAGTCACAGAGATAGGTTCATCACCAAAATCAACTGAAGGAACACGACATTCCAAAGAATTATGATGTTTGGACATACATGCCTATAAGAAAACCAGAAACATGAAAAAAGACTTAGCTCTTATGATTTAGATTTTATTCTATAAGAGTCAGAAATAAAGACCTGTCTTACGGAAAATGAAAATAAAAATTATGACATTTAAAATAACGACTTGGGTGCATTAAAAGTTTTGCAATATTTAGTTTGCAGTGATTATATCACATGATATTTACCTGGCACTTGTGGTGGGTAAGTGAAAAATTGATTGCCTAATCTAAGAAGACTTTCCCTTCGGGGTATGCAGGATTTGCTGCTTGGCATCTAGGGTGCTCTAATAAGGGAATACTGACAGGACCAAGCATTTTTTGGAACAGATGTGCTGGGTCTTGATTTGTAAGTGGCTTCCCACAATAAAATGACCCAGTATCATATACTGACTTGGAGTGAAGTCAATTAAATAGCAATATCAGGTGATATCAGTTCAAGCATTGGAAGGTATCCACTGTGGTTGGTAGTATTATGGTGGTTGGTGTGCTAACACATTCTGCATTGCTTCAGTCTGTGTGGGATTTTGAAAGCCACATAGATGAACATGCAACATAGTTTAATTTGGAATTTAAGCTCTACAATTTCATATTGGCCCCTAATGTTGCGGAAGCAACCAAAAACGTTTGTTGTGCAAAAGGCAAAAGCACAGTTAATTACTGTATAGTAAGCAGAGAATTCAAGAAATTTTGCTTAGGTTGCAAGAACCTCAGTGTGTTCGTTATCTTCATGATCTCAACAGAAACATCAGAAGCTGCTAAATTGTGCCTCATGTTATTAAAATATTGCAAAACTTTTGGCTCACCCTAGTAGGGGTAAGAATAATACTGTACATTATAATGCGATAACGTTTATTATGTATTTTACTCTAACACAATAGAAGTGGCACATTATAGGGAGAGTTTTGTTTGTATAATACCCTTAAAATGCTCTAACATGGAGAATTTTAAAGCATTTTCAGTCTAGTTTTTAACTTACGAAGAATAGTGTGAAATTTTTGTTCAGACTTTACTGATGAGTATGCGTAAATGTCTGCCTAAGGGAGATAACTCTAAGTGTAATTTTTTTTCTTGTTTGAAATTTCAGTTTCAGCAGCTTTTCTAAAAGTTTTATAAGTTGAAAACGTAATACTTTAAGTTTAGTTTAAACAAGCGGTGTGATCTTTGATGCTTTTTAAATTTTAGATTTAAATTAAAACTAACAGATACACTGTAATTAGGGACACTGAATAAAAGGACTGGGGCCTACTGAATATAGTTTTGTGTTATATCCAAAGTACCCTTTTTTTGGAAGAGAGTGTAGTTAGTGTATTCTAGGCCCAACTGACAGGGTGATTGAAAATTGGGTTGAGCTGAAAGTTTTTAAACTGGTTTTAAAAAATTGATATATTTATTAAGTTTGTATATTTTAGTTTATGAGTTAGATTTCATTATCATCATCAATTTATACTGGCATCACAGATTCCCTTTACTCTCTCTTATCATACATCCCTATCAGTCATCCCTTTTGGTAAGTTTTCTAGACAACATACAGTGTCCATACAGTGCTGATAAATGTAAGTTTTTGCTGGTGTGTCCATGTGTAGGAGTCCATGGGAGAACATTGCAAATGAGTTCATCCTTACTTCAACAGCACATGTTTTGTTTGTCTAACTTGGATGCTTTATAAGTTAGATTCACTATTTGATTAATGTAGAATTCAATTAAAATTTAACAAGAAAAAAAAAATTAAAGTTAAACTACTCACAGCTTCTTTGATACTGTCATTATATTTGATGAAAAGTTTTGGTTCCTGGATGAGATCCAAGTTTGTTCCTGTCACAGTCAGTGTAGTACCTCCACTATGAAAAAAAGTGATATAATTATTGCAAAAGTCTTTATCATCAAAAAACAAGAATCAAACAAACTCATATTCATCTTTATATTAAATACAGTTATAACTACCAAACTGAAGGTTTGACATGTGTCACAATAAGATGATTGGTTGATTTTAATGGTATATCAACCCATCAAGAGTAATTTCATGCCAAGAAGTTAGAGAATCCCTGGTTAGGGAATGCCAAGACACCTGCCCCAGCCAAATGATCTTTTGATTTTGTTGAAATGGTTCAGGAGTGTTGGAATTCCAATATGATTAAAAGTAAAACCACTCACCTTAAGATGCTACGTTTTGGTTCAACCATTGTAATTGTAGGGTCTTCTTCAAATTCAAACTTTTTGTCCAGTTTTTTTAACAGACCTCCAAAATTGACTTGCACCTCAGCACTAATGACAGATGCTTCAGCTGCAGTAACACACTCAATAATTGAAGCGTTTTGTCTGGGGAAGAAATGAAAAAAAGAAATCAATCAAAAGAAATTACCATGTATCACTCATAAATAAGTCTACCTTTAATGATTTTTTAATAAAAAAAGGATTTTTCTTTTGAACCAAATGTAATAACATGTTTCATTAAGTATAGAACCTGGTAATGGAGTCTGACACTGAGATCAATCACCTGCAGAGGTGATTGATAGCTGAGAGATCAAAAGTTTGGAGCTTGCATGTGAACTGTGTGAAGTAGGAAAACAGGAAAACTAACGATTTGGAATTATGCTATTTGATTGGCTGAAGGAAGTCACATGACCAGAATGAGGAAAAACAATTTTTTCAGTTAGTTTGGGTTTTTGAGAATCATAGGAATAGTGAGATGTATTTTAAGGGTCTTAATACTTAGACACCCCTTTTACGGGGCTTCAACAAAAATAGAGACAGGCAAATCAAAACCACCTCTCCACACCCATTTATATGGTTACTTGTCATTCTCCAGGTAACTAATTGCTCCTTTAAAAAATTCTTCATGATTCAGTATCAGTGTCTCTCACATCTACAGCAAGAGTTGACATTTTGTCAGTCATACAACCAAGCACCAAGGTCATGGGTTGTGGAAGGCAGCAATTAAATTACCATACACGCTGCTGAAATGGGGGGGGGAGTCTAATATGCCTGTGGGTCTTTCATGCTGTCAAACACAGAAGTTCAAATAAATAATTAGTTTAAAATAGTCATTTTTGTTTTTAGTCAAGGTTCAATAGATTATTTAATGCCAAAGGTTACAAAAGATGTGGTAAGCCTATTAGAACTGATACCTTTCGTCTGTGTGTATCTAATACTTTGGTCTCTGCTACAAACTAAATGTTCTCGTCTGCCCTGACCAAATGCTGTTATCCACAAGATCTTTTCTCAAACCTCTCTTCCCAATTCTCTTTAACTGTCTTCTTTTACCTTCTCTAATTCTATATCATTTCTTAATTTGTTTGTTACTTTAAAAGGTTTTTAAACTGGGAGTTTGCGTTGGTCAAATCCATCCTTGATAAAATATACGATGAACAATTACAATCCCCTTTTTTTCATGTGTGTTGTTTTTTTCTTAAAGGCTTATTTTCAAAAATACACTCTCTTCCTTTCTTTCCAAACCGTCTTTTCTTTCTTTATTCAATTCTCTGACTTTTTCTTTGTATCCATCTTTGTTTTGCTCTTCAAATAGCAGTCTCTCTACTTGTTTAATTCTATTTTATTTCCATTTCTTTCACACTATATTTGTCTGTCTCTTTCTCTTAATCTAATATGTAATCACGTCCCTGTGGAGGTTAGTTTAATGTAGAGGTTCACATGCTAAAATGCACACAAGGGAAATACAGTAAATATTTTCAGGAATGATTGACCACAGACCAATTATCTTAGGGAGGAACTTATTGTATCCTTACACCTCCCTTAGATAATTGGTCTGTTTGTTAGGGTATTATATGACAGCTCCAGAAACATATTTTCAACTTTTTTTTGACTCAGGTCTTTGCCTCAAAGATGCATCTGACCCTGTCAGAGAATGGTAAAGCCACATGACCATCTTACATACGCTTAACAATAAGCCATTTGATATTTTGTACACCTTTCATATACTGCTTATTCATGGAAGAATGTATAATTTTAGCAATTGGAACATATTCTTTCTAATGTCACTTGCATGTATATTGCACATTTAAGGTTTTTGTATGAATAATTGAGTATATTTTAGTTGTCTGAACTTTGAACTACATCCTTTATTGAATTGACTTTATTTTGTTTGTCCTTCCATTTTGTTCAGTATTTGTATATCACAAATGATGTTAATATTGGTCCTTGAAGAATGGAGATGGGATTAAAACATCTTCTCTACCACCAAGCATTCCAATAAATGGAAACAAATTGATGATAATTAAATCAATAGACATTTTCTACAGAGGCACTTTTAGTATAACCGTTATTGTCATAGGTAATGGAATTGATGATTTGAGTTCAAATGTTTTCACTTCACTTCATGCTAATGCCCTTGGGAAAGGCATGAATCCATCTATTCCCCTCCAATTAACAAATGTTCTTGTATGTAAAAATGAATTTATTTTGTCTTTCCTTCCGTTGTGTTCAGTGTTAGTACATCATGGATATGCTAATGCTAATATCTTTCCATGGAGAGTGAAAGTCGATTAACTATCTTCTCTATTATCTAGCATACCAATCAAGACAAGTCTGAGAAAATTCTATTTCTTTTCATGAGATAACAATTTATCAACAGACAATCATTAACTATTTGGATCTTTTGTGGATAGTAATTAAATGATGTCTCACCTGACGATGGCGCAAGCATTATTGCCGACAGTCACATTCCACATGCTACCTGTATTCATGTGTTCTCCATGGACAAATACCCGGGTTCCACCAGATTTTGGTCCCCTGTTTGGCGTGATGTCACTCAGGGAAGGATCCTGTAAGAAAAAAAAAAAAAGATAATGATGACACAAAAGGAAAAAAAAAAAAAGAAACAAGTAAAATAAAAATATGATTCCAATTAATAAAAATGGATTCTTTCTTAGATAAATTTATGAGTGCCATTTAAAATGAAAATAATAGGATGAGAATCTGTAAGTAGAAAAGGAAATTCATTTGAATGGTATTTACCTATAACTTCAGATAAAATTTCAAAGTATCTCATACTGTAAATACTTTATCTATCTGAGTCTGTCCACATCTATCAATTACATTTTCTTCATATCTATTACAGTCTATTTATATCTATCTAATCAAATCTATCACAGTCTGTTCATATATATATATATATATATATATATATATATATATATATATATATGTAGGTTTATTCATATTTGTTGCATTCTGTTCATTATCTCAGTCTTCTCATATATATCAATCTATCTTGTACATAAACAAAATAGATATCTTTAATTTTTTTTTAATTTTCAAATCTATTGTCTTTCATCAAATTTTATACATGCATGTATTCACCCAACCCCTCTGCATAAGCAGGATATGACACAAGTCATTTTCTAAGTGCAGTTTTACAGGCTTTCCTTCTCCTAGACTGGTTGCAAAGAGCCCAGTCAGCTCTACTATTTATCTATAGCAGGAGGGAAAATTGTCGGATTTTCCAAATGTATTTAGCACTATGTGAAATGCAGACAACTTTATCCAGGATTTGAACTCTGATCACCATTTTCAATGATGATAACTATTACACCATTATACATAAATTTTGATTAATATACATTATTAACATACATTATAATATTCATTATGATATAAATTTTTGATATACATTATAATATACATTATTTACATACATTATCAATATACATTATAATAAACATTATTAATATACATTATAAATATATTATTAATATACATTATAATATACATTATTAATATAGATTTTTAATATACATTATAATATATATTATACTTACCACAAATTATCAATATGCATTATACTTACCACAAATTTAAAGATTCCATCTGATTCAGCTGGATATTTGCCAGCAACAGTCACTTTAACAGTTCCTTGTGCAGCTGTTTTTTGTACATCTGTTTCACAGTCAAAACTAATTGAAATAAATCAAGAAAATAGTAAATGTTAAAGAAAAAAACAAACACAAACACAATAACATGCACACACATCTAGAAATCGCCACAAAATGAATTTATTAACCATCATTTTGCGGTATTACAGCTCTGACTTCATTAGATAAATGGAACCACTACAGCTCCTTATTTCATATATTCAGTTCATTATTTTTTATTTCAAAAAAAGTTATAAAAAGAGGGGTTTTTTTCACCCGCTCAGCAATGTATACAGACAGGCTAGCTGACCCATGATGCATGTGTTGCAGGTTTGGTTTGGTTTGATTTGGTTTCTTTGTTTAATGGCATATCAACCTTTGTATGTTATTTAATGCCAAAGCCATTCACCGAGAAGAACAGTAGTGGTACTATTTAACCCATAGCTAGGAGGATAAGGGGGTTCATACCTTTCCCAAGGGTATTTGCCCGAAAGTGAACGTAATAGCGCGACTGGAGTACGAACTCGCTTACTACGATTCCACAGTCCATCGCTTTAACCATTACACCACGGGTACACCCCCCTGTGCTGCAGGGTTTTGAGTGGATTTGGTACAGTTGCAAAGTGCAGGGTGGAGTGGTTACAAGAACATTCACAGATTTCAGGAAATAAAACCCAAAAACACTAAGTGGCATGGATTTTCATGAAGCAAAGAAAACTACAATGGTGTTGAAACATCTGATGATGGCTGGAGAAAAGAACAACCAAAATATTGTATTAACAACAGAGAAAAGAGTTCAGTTATCAAGAAAATATTCAGTTTCAAGCAGAAATACAAATGTAAATCAAAAGATTTTAAAATATTTTGGTACATGCAAGTTTGCAGTATGTATATCATGTTACCAAAGCAGTTCAAGCCATGGAAGGGACCAGCAGCAATTGATAGTATTGTGGTAGTTGGTATGCTGACACATTGTGCATTTCTTCACTCTATGTATTTGAATTTGAGAATTTATGCTTTATGAGTTTGAACTTGGTTATAATGTCATAGAAGCAACCACAAACATTTATTGTGTGAAAGGTGAAAGCACAGTTGATCACTGTACAGTAATCAGATGGTTGAAGAAATTTCCATTGAGTTGCAAGAACCTCAATGATCAGGCAAGAGCAGGTAAGGCTAAAGGTGTAGATTCTGAGGTCATGCTTCATCGAGACGAATCTGGCAAATAACACTCAGAGAACATGACAAAAGCTGGGTGTTACAGTCCCGTGTGGGTTGTCAACTTCACAACCTTGGCAATCAAACAAGGTCAAATAGGCCTAAAATTGTGGATTCCGAGGCTGTGCTCAAAGTCATAGCGGCAAATCTGGTGAGTAGTTCTTGGAGAGTATCAGGTGAGATCAGCATCTCACAGTCCAATGTGGGTTGTCAACATCAGAACCTTAGAAAAACTATTTGGTGGGTAATACTTAGAGAGTATCAGGTGAGATCAGCATCTCACAGTCCAGTGTGGGTTGTCAATATCACAACCTTTGCAAAACCATCTGGAGTTGCTGAATTGTGCCTCACATTATCAAAATATTGCAAAACTTTTGACTCACCCTTTTGATGTATAGAATGTGAAAGATTAGTTTGGTTTATTTCATGGCACATGAATTTCTTATGGGTTATTTAATGCCAAAATTTGATTCATTTTTAAATCTATCATTATAATCCTATTTATTGTTCAATGTTCCACTGCAATCATTTTAATCACACTTTTTATTTGTCTAATCAATTATTTCTATTTTATTATAATCATTTGTTTGCACACAGTTATATGGTTTCAAGTATTCCTATCTAATACTAATAATTTATAGACAATTATATTATTTTAATTAACTATTCCTATTTAATAATAATAATAATAATAATGGTTATTTGTTTGCACATTTCAAGTATTCCAATTTACCACTTATAATTTCTGAAAAGATCTAAGTGATCCATAGATGGGACTCTAACCCTGGGTCAGAGTGGACCTAGAAGTAATGACAAAAAAAGAGTTAATGTCACTCTTTGTAATGTTATCATATCATCTTGAATATTAAAAGTTCAAAAATAATAGGCGACTTGTAGTTCAGATATGAAACGGCTTCATTCAGACAAGTACAATTTCATAGCAGTCTAATGCAAACACAAGGAGAGAAGAAGCGTTTGTAAGGGTTTATCTGTGAATCTCACTTCCAGCTACTCCACCCATATGCCCCCCCCCATTTCTCCTGGATGCTACCAAAAATCAACTTCTCTCTTTGGATTTAAAAATTCAACTCACTAATTTTCAATTTCTCTAATTTTTATATATTCTTTATTTTAATTACTTATTGTATCATATTTTCAAGAATCATCACATGTGTCACTAACCCTTATTTCCCTATGCTGGTCGACAAGCCTTGATTTGTTTATTATCTTCTGTCTTCCCCAACATTATTTTGACATGAGTTGTTAAACCTGGTCGCCACATGTGCATGCATTTGACCTTTGCAAAGAACTAAACATACATTCTAAGTCCTAAGCTAACTTACAATTTTAATAAATAAATAAAATAATTAATATAATTAATTAATCCCCCTAGTTATTTTACAACTCCTCAGAGTTCTAGAACTGAAGCCTGATCAGTGGATAAAGTCTCGTGTTATACTTATAAATGAGATGTCTTTAGAAAAAAGTAAAGAAAAATAATGAACAAGTAAAATTAAAATACAATGGCTGAAGTTCTAATTCTTATCTATAATAACAGATTTTTTTAATTAAAAAGGTGCATTTGCATTTATAGTTTACTGATTCTTTTTCATATAAATTGTATCAAACACTTGTAAATGTTTTGTAATTATACATTCATTTTATTTTAAGGTGAATGGAAATTAAAGGTGTATTAAGTAAAAAGTTTGAGATGCCCCAATTTACACTCAGTATTTATGTCAGTTTGTTAATATCAATGTAAATATCTGTCTATCAGTTTATATCTAAGTAGATGTTAAACATCTATGTACATATAAAACATGTTGAAGCTTTATATACTGTTATTTCTAAGTGCCACAACATTTATTGGGTGGGTGGGGGAAAGGAAAATTAAATTTAGATTCCAAAACACTGGAATACACCTTTCCTATTGTGCTTGGCCTATACATCATACTAGGTACATACATACATCTAAACTGGAGCAACCAAAATTACCTCATTGTGAACCCAAATGTGTCTAAAAGAATGTGTATCAATTTAGGGCCTTACCCTGAAGATGGTTGGTAATCAGTAGACAAAACTTTGCAGGCAACTCCGGCAACTGTTACTCCTCCACTCAAGTCTGTTAAACGTTTTCCCAAGTTGATGCCAGTCACAGAGACAACCGTCTTGCCCCCAATTGGTCCTGTCCCAGGACTGAACTGTAAAGGACAAGAAATTTAAAACAAAAATATTATTGATCATTATAAAAAAAATTTTCAACTGTATCTGCTACATTCATTGTGTAGTAAATACATTGCATAGTAAATTTATCAAGGTGAATTATTTATGGCTAAATTCAGATTTTAATCATTGCTTAAAAGTAATTTAATAAAAAGAGCAAAAGGCTTAGGAAAACCCTGTATTATAAAAGTAATTAATCTGATAGAATGAATTTAATGATAATAAATTTACCACATGAGAAATTTAACTTGAATCATTTTTGCCTAGTATTTTCCTTTGTCTTTTAATTTTTAAAATTAATTATAATGTGTATCTGCCTGGGTCATTCCAAAAGGACCAAAAATCTACAGTTACTTTCATTTCAGTTTATATCAATGCCTTTGGGAAAGGCAGGAATCTATCTTTTCTTCTCCTGGTTATAAGTAAATCATAGCGTAGACTGGCTTTCTAGTTTAGTAAATCAGCTAACTGAACTAGAAGGAATAACAGCTTGACTACAAAAAATCTACTTGTTATGTAAACTGCAGGATTATTACTCCAACATTGTGTGGGTGCTCCCCATGGAACCCACAGGAGTGTATGGGTTCTCCCCATGGCATCTACAGGATTGTATGGGTGCTCCCCATGGCATCTACCGGATTGTATGGGTGCTCCCCATGGCATCTACCGGATTGTATGGGTTCTCCCCATGGCATCTACAGGATTGTATGGGTGCTCCCCATGGCATCCAGAGGATTGTGTGGGTTCTCCCCATGGCATCTACAGGATTGTATGGGTTCTCCCCATGGCATCTACAGGATTGTATGGGTGCTCCCCATGGCATCCACAGGATTGTATGGGTTCTCCCCATGGCATCTACAGGATTGTATGGGTGCTCCCCATGGCATCCAGAGGATTGTATGGGTTCTCCCCATGGCATCTACAGGATTGTATGGGTTCTCCCCATGGCATCTACAGGATTGTATGGGTGCTCCCCATGGCATCCACAGGATTGTAAGGGTTCTCCCCATGGCATCTACAGGATTGTATGGGTGCTCCCCATGGCATCCAGAGGATTGTATGGGTTCACCCCATGGCATCTACCGGATTGTATGGGTGCTCCCCATGGCATCCAGAGGATTGTATGGGTTCTCCCCATGGCATCTACAGGATTGTATGGGTGCTCCCCATGGCATCTACAGGATTGTATGGGTTCTCCCCATGGCATCTACAGGATTGTATGGGTGCTCCCCATGGCATCTACAGGATTGTATGGGTGCTCCCCATGGCATCCAGAGGATTGTATGGGTGCTCCCCATGGCATCTACAGGATTGTATGGGTTCTCCCCATGGCATTTACAGGATTGTATGGGTGCTCCCCATGGCATCCAGAGGATTGTATGGGTTCTCGCCATGGCATTTACAGGATTGTATGGGTTCTCCCCATGGCATCCAGAGGATTGTATGGGTGCTCCCCATGGCATCTACAGGATTGTATGGGTTCTCCCCATGGCATCCACAGGATTGTATGGGTTCTCCCCATGGCATCTACAGGATTGTATGGGTGCTCCCCATGGCATTTACAGGATTGTATGGGTGCTCCCCATTGCATCCAGAGGATTGTATGGGTGCTCCCCATGGGATCTACAGGATTGTATGGGTGCTCCCCATGGCATCTACAGGATTGTATGGGTTCTCCTCATGGCATCTACAGGATTGTATGGGTGCTCCCCATGGCATTTACAGGATTGTATGGGTGCTCCCCATGGGATCCAGAGGATTGTATGAGTGCTCCCCATGGCATCTACAGGATTGTATGGGTTCTCCCCATGGCATTTACAGGATTGTATGGGTTCTCCCCATGGCATCTACAGGATTGTATGGGTTCTCCCCATGGCATCCACAGGATTGTATGGGGGCTCCCCATGGCATCCACAGGATTGTATGGGTGCTCCCCATGGCATCCACAGGATTGTATGGGTTCTCCCCATGGCATCTACAGGATTGTATGGGTGCTCCCCATGGCATCTACAGGATTGTATGGGTGCTCCCCATGGCATCCAGAGGATTGTATGGGTTCTCCCCATGGCATCTACAGGATTGTATGGGTTCTCCCCATGGCATCCACAGGATTGTATGGGTTCTCCCCATGGCATCTATAGGATTGTATGGGTGCTCCCCATGGCATCCAGAGGATTGTATGGGTTCTCCCCATGGCATCCAGAGGATTGTATTGGTTCTCCCCATGGCATCTACAGGATTGTATGGGTTCTCCCCATGGCATCTACAGGATTGTATGGGTGCTCCCCATGGCATCTACAGGATTGTATGGGTTCTCCCCATGGCATCCACAGGATTGTATGGGGGCTTCCCATGGCATCCACAGGATTGTATGGGTTCTCCCCATGGCATCTACAGGATTGTATGGGTTCTCCCCATTGCATCTACAGGATTGTATGGGTGCTCCCCATGGCATCCACAGGATTGTATGGGTTCTCCCCATGGCATCTACAGGATTGTATGGGTTCTCCCCATGGCATCTACAGGATTGTATGGGTGCTCCCCATGGCATCTACAGGATTGTATGGGTTCTCCCCATGGCATCTACAGGATTGTATGGGTGCTCCCCATGGAATCTACAGGATTGTATGGGTGTTCCCCATGGCATTTACAGGATTGTATGGGTGCTCCCCATGGCATCCACAGGATTGTATGAGTGCTCCCCATGGCATCTACAGGATTGTATGGGTGTTCCCCATGGCATTTACAAGATTGTATGGGTTCTCCCCATGGCATCTACAGGATTCTGATTCCATAACTATTTGAATGATGATCTGAATGTCAACAAATATGATTGAAATTTTGCACAAAATTAAAAAAAAAATTTCCTTTTAATAAAAAAATCAGCAAAAAATGAAATGATGCAAGAAAATTCTTAAATGCGATATGTTTTAGGAATTGGTGTGTGTGTGTGTCCTTTACAAAAAAAAACATTAATAAAATATGTTCAGATAAACATAGGTATAAAACATGAAAATAAAAATAAGATAAAAGAAAAATTTGTAAAAAGTTAATAAAAATAAAAATACTTCATTTAAGATATCATAACCTTATAACTCTATATACTTGTAAACAAGCAACAAAAATAAGATGAAAGCAAAACTAGTCAAAAAGGAATAATAATGACAATGCTTTAGCTGAGAAATTCAGAAAACCACTTTGATTCAAAAACTTCTTAAAATGGGTGAAATTTGATGAGTCTTACCCTTAGGATTCGTGGATTTGGACAGGTATCTGATCTTTTTAAGAAGTTTCCTGTACACTTCTTAGATAAGGTACATGTTCCTTTACACCAAACACAGTCATATTCTTTATCCATGCTTAAACATTTCCCACAGTTTGTCACCATCAAAGGACATTTATAAACACGCACTGAAAATAGAAAATAGAAAGAAAAAAAAATGCTATTTTTTGTATTGTTGTTTGTTAAGAGGGTTTTTTTTTTGTACATATTTATATATCAAGTCTTCCTAATACAAATAATTAGTTTCAAGTAATTATTTCTATTTAATAATAATAATAATAATAATCATTTATTTACATACAGTTATTTGATTTCACTTATTCCAATCTGATACTAATAATTATATAGTTTCAAGTAATTATTTCTATTTAATCATTTGTTTACACATAGTTATATGGTTTTAAGAAATGAATAATAAAAGTCCTTAGTAAACAATTATAACAATTCTTAATATAAATCATTTACACAGTTGTATGGTATCAAGTATTCTAATCGAATACAAATAATTTGCACACGGTTGTATAATATCAATATTTCTATCTAATACTGTTGTAGAAATGAAATGATATCCCTTTGTATAAAATGGACTATTCATTTTGAATATGAGCGTTGACAGTGTTGGCCAGGTGGCCCATCTTCCTAGTGAGACTAGCTAGCAATATCCCTCTGTTAACACATTCTTGTACGCCTTATAAAATAAACCCTTTCCATTGTAAGTTATGATTATTATTCCAATAACCCATCCCAGTAACATTATAATAAATATATACATAATTTTATGGTTTTAAGTAACTGTCTAATAATAATCATTTGTTTGTATACAGTTGTATGGTTAGCCCGAACCGACAGGGCAGATAACAAGCTTTACTGAAGCTGGTATAAAGACCTCAGGTTGCTTAAAAGCATATTGCTGCCTTTACTTGAGTGACCACTCAGTCAAGTAACAAGTTCCACTCAGCACTGTTTCATTTAAATAAAAAAAAAAGCCAAAACCCCCAAAAATTGCTGGTTTAAATTTTAAGAAAAATATCTTTAAGTTTATCCATGTGATTATATGAATCTATTAAGTTAATTTTAAAATGACACTAAACGTTTTTTTTATTTTAATTTTTAAAGATAATCAGCAATATTTGAGATCTAGGTTTGTTTAAAGGCACGCAAACTCCTTATGGATTGTTTATTGACAAAATTTGATTTATCTGTAAAATGTTTGACTGTATTCCTATTTATATTTGATTTGATTAATGGCATATCAACTCCTTATGGGTTATCTAATACCAAAATTTGATTCATTGTTCGTTGGTTGTTTGGGTTTTATGGCATATCAACTTTTGTATGTTATTTAATGCTAAATCGATTTTTATACAAATAATCAGTTCTATTTTAAACAATTCAGTTAAGTGTAAGTACAGTTTCAATGTCAAAAACGGTTCTATTT
>OY757942.1:21261319-21283819 GCA_963585895.1 Sepioteuthis lessoniana
CACACACACACACACACACACACACGTGGTGCATTCAATAAGTTTCCAGACTTTTTTTGTACAGGCATTTAAAATTGTCTTAGACTCTTGAAAATTCACTATGTTATTGCTATACATCTTATGGGATGACTGACCAATTCTTATGATTTCAGGTTCAAATCAACAGCTACAGCAGCAACAGGAATACACCCTACTAAAGCCTGATTGTCACAGCTGGTCAATTTCAAAAATGCAATCTGGATGTCAGGACACTTTAGAAGAACGATATGCAATAAAATTCTATTTTAAACTTGGAAAAAATGCCACAGAAATGTATGGAATGCTTCAGACTGCTTTTCAACCATCTTGCATGAATCGAGCATCAGTTTTTGAGTGGCATAAGAGATTCAAGGAAGACAGGGAGTCTGTGAGGGATCATGAGCGGTGTGGGAGGAGTAAGGAAGTCAATACACCACAGTTGATTGGCCAAAGGGTTAGGGTTAGGGTTACTATGTTGAGGTTTTAAGGGAGTTCAGGAAGAGATTCCATCGGAAGAGGCCAGCACTCTTCAAATTGCGTCAGTGGCATTTCCACCAGGACAATGCATCAGTCCACAACTCCATCCTTGTCCCAAACTATTTGACCAAGATGGGCATCAAGACAGTTCCTTACCCTCCTTATAGTCCACACCTTGCTCTCTGTGACTTTTGGTTATTCCCTAAGCTCAGAGGCTATCGTTATGAGATAATTGAGGAGATGAAAGAGGCTTTGACATGCTCACACAAGAGGACTTCCATGGGTCCTTCAAGAAGTTGTTGGAATGGTACAACAAGTGCATTGCAGCCAGAGGAGATTATTTCGAAGGAGACTAGAGTTTCATGTGTGTACTATCAATAAAAGTGCCCATACAAAAAAAGTCTGGAAACTTATTTAATGATCCTCGTATATATATATATATATATATATATATATATATATACTGTAGGTCCCATAAAGGATGCACCCCAAAGGATAACAAATAGAATCTCCCCATGTAGAAATTCTATGCTATAATATCAATCAGAGACAATGGTATTCAACACGCTCACACAAGAAGACTTCCATGGGGCCTTCCAGAAGTTTTTGGAACGGTACAACAAGTGGATTGCAGCTGGAGGAGATTACTTTGAAGGGGACTAGAGTTTCATGTGTGTACTATCAATAAAAACGTCTGGAAAATTATTCAATGATCCTCGTATATATATATATATATATATATATATATATATTCCCACAAAATTTAAAGAATTCTAAGGCTTACAAACATTGGACTTTTTAAAAAATATTTTTGTTAAATCTATTATTCTGCATACTGCCTGATTGATTCTAATGGCATGTTAACCCAGCCTAGAGGTTAGGGAATTGCATTCATTGTACATTGATATTTTTCAGCAGTTGTTTCTGTAGAGTTTTTTTTTTATGCACTGTTATATAAAAATGATTTGATCGGATCAAGTGGAACTCCATGCAAAAAATACCCATGCAAACTGTGTGAAAATCATTTGTATTAGATAGGAATACTTGATGGTGGTTTCAAAAAACACTATTTTTATTTAGAAATAATCATTTGCTTGTACATGATTAAGTGGTTTCAAGTATTCCTATCAAATATTAATATCTTAAACACAATTATATGGTTTCAAGTAATTATTTCAATTCAATAATAATCATTTGTTTACACACAGATGATTTTACATATTTCTAACGAATGCAAATAATTTTCTTGTAGATTTATTTGATTCTTATTTTATGCCAAGGAGTTAGTAAAACACACACACACACACACATTTATTACAGTAAAAAGGAATTCCATTAATGATGAAAATAAACATTGAATATTAACAAACTCATCCTATTTTTATTATTAAGGGTTTTCAGACTATTATCTTTATCTTTATTGTTATTTCCACAATGCTTTGGCCGATATGTCCTCCTGCCTCCTTCAGGTGTTTGTCGAACTCAGGAAACTACACGGAACTTCAAACTACGTCCTTTATTGAATCCACGGGGGTCACCTGTTCTGATTTCGTTAGCCATAACCAGGTACAATTGTTAAGTATTCCTGCATTGTTACTCGCCTGCAGTCAGGATTGAACCTGCAACATCCAGATGATTGTCTCCTTAGAAGCTTAGAGAACCAACCCCTATAACTGTTATGCTATGTGTCCTGCCGGACAGAAGAAGGCCAGAGGACATATTGGCTGAAACATTGTGAAAATAACAATAAAGACAAAGACAAAAGTCTGAAAAGTCTTAATGATAAAAAATCATCAAGCTTCGTCTCTGAAATTTAGGCAACTTTCATCCTATTTGTTGATCGAATATTGAAAATGATTTATTTTGTGACTCTTATTCTTAAGACACACATAGATAAATTACAATAATAAATTAGAATTTTAACAATTAAGAATCCTTCTTTTGATTCTTTCATTGTTTATTCAAAGTTGAGCCAACAAGAAATACTTACAGCTGATTGTGCATTGTTGGTGTCTGTACACGAACTACTTGAGGAGTCAACACATGTGCCTGTGTAAGGGCACCACTGACAGGAAAATTCACTACTTGTACATTTTGTGCACCTAGATTGGGAAAAGAAAGAGTGCAAATTTACTGTATATATATATATATATATATACACACACACACACACACCAACACATGCATGTACTCATGTTCACACACACACACACACATATATATATAAATATATATATATAAAATTATAAAACTTGGGAAATCTGAATTAGTTCTCCCTGTTTTAAAAAAATAGTGTGCTGCAACAATAAAAATTTTCAGTTATGACTCTTCTTTCTGAATTAGGGTTAGAACTTTCTGAATGATCCTAATATATATATATATATATATATATATATATATATATATATATATATATATATACTGGAGTCTCGCCATCAGATGCAGTTTAGTGTCATACCTAGGAAATCCATTTTTAGAGGGAATGGAGTCTTATCATTTAGCCGAAGAAATAATCAGTATATTCTAAGTCCCACTGACAGTGCTACCATCTAGGATTTGAATTCCCAATTACATTAACCAAATGCCATGCAAACCTCCATAAATAATTTTAACATATTTGACAAATAAATTGTCATCACTTCCCTATTAATCAGAGTTACTTGCCCTTTATTCACTTGCTTTCACTATTATTTACAGTGCAGTTGATGAACAGATATTTTTTGGAACCAGAAAGGTAAATAATTATTGTGGAAACATTAATTTATAAAAATGATAAATATGGTTCTCATCTTATATAAAGCAAAAAAATACTTACGTTGTGTGAACCTGACAATCAAAAATTTTAACGCTTCGTTTTACAATAGACTGACCATCCACGCGGAACTCAACATTCATATCTGTATTATCTGAAAGAGACAAAGAGAGTCTTAAATTGGATATTTTACAAGTGGCATTTTTTTCTTAGATTTGGTTACATTTGTTTAATGGCATATCAACCACTATGGGTTATTTAATGTCAAAGCCATCCTTGTAGCAGAACAATATTGGTACTATTCAACTCACAGCTGGGGGGAATAAAGGGGTTCATACCTTTCTCAAGGGTATTAGTCTAAAAATGAATATAATACAGTGACTTGAGTCCAAACTCTCACTATGATGTCGCAGTCCAGCATATTAACCACTACACTACGGGGATCCACAAAGTCAAAATAAAAAAAATATATTAACAAATACTTGGATCTTGCTGGAGAGCTGAAAAAAAATATTGAACAAGAAAGTGGTGGTGATACCAGTCGTACTTGGAGCACTTGGAACATTCTGCAAAGGCCTGGAAAATAGAATGGGGTAAATGGAAATCTGGAGAAGAATGTTAGCTACTATGCCATGAATACCCCCTTTTCCTTTTTAGAAGAAAGTGAAGACATTAAGAAAAAGTTTTTATCAAGTATATAATTTTGAGATGAGTCATTGCCCTTCCACAGACTGTCCTAACTATTGATCTCATTCTTTTTTGTCTTTTCGACATTACCACATTTCGGTCAATTACATTCTATGACTGTTCTCATTCATACAAACATACCTAATGCCATTTGGAGATGAATTGTTGTCCTTTTACAGATTGTTCCAACTATTGATTGCATTTTTTCAACACTTTTATTGTTACCCGAGTGTTTTTTTTTCAATCCTTACAAGGGGACCTTTGTCAAATGTACATTGAAATAAAAAGATGAGTGAAACAGTTTTTTTAGCTTATGACTATCAATACAGTCCAAGAAAACCACTAGACATGGAATTAAATGGTGTCAGATATACTTACAGGAATTTACTAACTAAAATTTCATAAACTGAAAATTTTGGAATTTCAGTTATTACCAAGTCTATTTGATACTGTTGTTCTATTTATCATGCTCTGTGATTGATTGATTTTAATGGTATGTCGATCTGTCTGGGGTTGTTTTATGCCTGAAGGATAAAAAATTGCATCTATTGTATGTTTATATTTACCTGTTTTGTGTTTTTCTTCCTTACAAGTATTCCTAACTAATATTAATAATTGTTTCAAGCAATTATTTCTATTTAATAATAGTAATTTGTTGAACACAGTTATATTGCTTCAACTAATAATAATTCTTAGTAAACAATTAAAGATTCAAGTAACCTTTCTTAATACAAATAATTTACAGCTATATGGTATCAGACATTCCTACTGAATACTAATCATTTTTAAGCAGATCTATTAGATTCATAGATGGGTTTAGTTTGGTTTGGTTTTATAGTATATCAACAATTGTAGGTTATTTAATGCTAAATCCTCTTTATACATATATATTAAAGATATATGATTTGATTTGGTTTGGTTTTATGGCATATCAACCATTGTAGGTTGTTTAATGCCAAATCCTTTTTATTTATATATATATATATATATATATATATATATATATATATATATATATATATATATATATATGATTTGGTTGGCTTGGGTTTTATAGCATATCAACCTTTGTAGGTTATTTAATGCTAAATCCCGTTTATACATAAATATATCTGATTTGTATATTAGTTTATATATTAAATATATATTATTTGTAAATGTTTTGCTGATAAAATTTTAAACTTAGCCTGAGCTCTTCTTTTATATATACACAGTTAAATGGTTTCAAGTATTTCTATCTCATACAAATAATTCTATTTATTATTAATCATTTTTTTGCACACAGTTAAATGGTTTCAAGTATTTCTATGTAACAGTAACAATTTAACATCTGTTATTTGTTTGGACTCATTTAAATAGATATACATGATATGTAGGAGATTAGTTTATCAACAATTTCATTTTTAAATGAGTTAGAACTAATTCGTTTGCATACAAGTATTGCAATTATTGGCACGCAGTTAAAGGATTTCATTTTTGCTATCTAACATTTATAATTCAAGACAATATTAATCATTTGTTTAAATATATTGAAGTAGTTACAAGTATTGCTACTTAACAGTAGCAATTCAATTAAACATCAGTCATTTGCTTACACACAATTAAATGATCAAACAGTTCTATTTCAAGCAATTCAGTTTATCATAAGTCATCTGTTTGCACTCAGTTTAAATGTCAAACAGTTCTATTTGACCCATAGATAGGATCCGTTCAAGTGCTACCACCTCAGGTCACAGTGGACCTGGGAGTAATAGGAATGAAGGGGTACTCCACATTCCCCAAAACTCCAGCATTACTGGAGCCTAATCATCAGATAGTTTAGTGTCATATCCCAGACAGTCATTGAGGGGGGGGGGGGTCTTACCCCTGTGCAGAGATGCAGTCAATGTATTCTACAGTCCCAGCTGATCCTAGATGGGATCCTAACAAGAAGTACCATTTCAAGTCACAGTGAACCAGGGAGTAATAGCATTAAACAGGTACTCCACATTCCACAGAGAATGTCACTGGGAGACAGTTTTATGTCACTGGGAGACAGTTTTATGTCACTGGGAGACAGTTTTATGTCACTGGGAGACAGTGACAGTTTTATGTCACTGGGAGACAGTGACAGTTTTATGTCACTGGGAGACAGTTTTATGTCATACGCAGAAAACTCTTTTTTAATGAGTCTTACCTCCTCTGCAGAGGAGGCAGTTAGCAAACAGAAAAACCAAAAATCAATAGAATTAATTTTGAAAATAGCGACAATGTTTTGAAATGCTTTTAGAATTTTTTTTTCTTTTTTTTTTATCCGGTATTCCTATAGTATTCTATTTCTGTTGATTGCATTCCGTTTTTAAAATAGCATTCTCTTTTTTAAATACATCAGTTACCCTGTTTTATCTAACTCAGCGTTCCCATATTTTTGTTATGGTATAAACTTTCAAAACTTTTTTAAAAAAACAAACACACCTTACACAAGAAAACAACCCCTTGAAGGGTCCGAAAGTGCTCGGGACAATTTGGGGAAATTCATCTACCAATTCCAACCTGGAGCTAAGACACTTATCAGAAAACTTGAAAGGATCTTAAATAAATTATACAGACAAAATTTGTCTTTATTATTTAATGAAACATGCTTAAATGAATGACTGCTGCCTAAATACACACACACACACACACACACACACACACACACACACACACACACATGCACACATATATATATAGACCACTTCACCCCTATTAACAAATCTTCTATCTAAGTAATCTGGCAGTCCACATTCAAAACTGTTAGGTACTTATATGTTGTATGTAATGGAGAGCTACTGACTGATATCAAATAGACTTCATAATATAACACATTCAAAAATCTACAGTTTAAGAACAAACACATTTACAAAATATCTCTTTAAAACACTTAATTTCACAATGATATTTACATAATGTCATGACATGTTCACACATGATAAATAGAACAAGAGCAACACCATCTTTTTCAGCATATCACAATCTTATGTTTGAAAATATTTGTATTATCAAAAGTAAAATCTTACACAGGAAAAAAAAAAATGGTTTTAACACTCATTTAAGGGTTTGGTTTCTTTGTTTAATGGCTGGTTTGGTTTAGGTTTGGTTTCTTTCTTTAATGGTACATCAACAATTGTAAGTTATTTAATGCTAACTAAATCCATCCTTTTAGAAGAACAGCAGTGAACTATTTAATCTATAGCTAATGGGATAAGGGGTTCATACTTTTCTCAAAGGTTTAAATCTTATTTTTCACCATTTTGTCAGATACACACATATCTAAGGGGTAATATTTGTTTTGGAAGTACTAAAATCTATACAATTTTAAATGAAAAATACATTGTTACTATTGAGCAGTAAGAATTAAAACATCCTGGCAAAAATATGCAACCTCTTGGGTACAAGTATTAATGTAATAAAATATTATATTAGAAAGACTAATAAATCTAGATAAATTATACTTACCTTTATTCTATTTTCATTGATTTTTACATAAAATGATTTATAAGATTGATTTTAATATGTTTGATATTAAAATATTTGAAATCAATAACACCAAGTAATTATTTATTAAATCTGGTTTTGTTAAAATGAGAATGCAGATTATCTATTTAATAAATAAATCTTTTTTCTTAAGGATGTATTATACACATTGCAGGAATTTAAATATATTAATAATATGGACTGTTTTGAGGCAAATCTTACTCATCTAGACTTTAAAAGAGATATTGTCATTAGATCATAATTATTTAATTATCATTAAAAATGAAACAAATAATTAAGGGAATTGTGACATTAGTGATGACGTTTTAGTTACAGACAGACAGACAGACACATAACCTCCATTATAAAAAGATTTTACACAAACTTTAACACAGACACAAATATGGATACAGACATTTATACAAGCATTTGGCTGTTTGTTTTTATATATTTCCTAAATAAAAAATTCAACCGTGAGATTATTTTCCAGATTTGTTTCAGATTTCCAGATAAAAAAACACAAAATCATCACTTGCCTTTTATAGCTGAGATAGTTTCATATTTCAAATTGGTGCCACCAGTTGGTATACAAGCCTTGTCTCCAAATGCTGATCTTCTAGGAAGGAAGACACCTTACTTGGATAATAGTACTACTTCTATGTCCAGTAGATTCCTTGTGAAGTATTTACCCAATCCCACTGCCACAGGCAGGCTGTGACACAAGGTCAATTTTAAAGCAGAGTAAAGCTGGTTTGAATTCAGAGTTTTCCTTCTCCTAGACTGGTTGCCTAGTTGAGGCTAAAGAACCCAGTCTGCCCTACTATTTACCCATAGCTGGAGGGAAAACAGATGGATTCATGCCTTTCCCAAGGGCATTAGTGCAAAGTGAAATACAAAAAGCCTTGTTCAGGTTTTGAATTCAGATGTTGATTTTATTTCATATGACAATAATCATTGTGAAATATATGTCCATAATCTAATTACATTGGTGAGGATGCTGCATTTTCAACAGCAAATAAGATAGGAGGGAGAAGTTCATGCCTTTTCCAAAGGCATTAATATATCATAGGTGCTACACAGTCTTCTTACCATACAAAACATATATATATTTATATTTATAAACATATATATATATTCTTACCTTGCAAAACATAAACATATATATATTTACCTAGTCTTCCCACTATAGTCAAGTTACAACAAGATAATTTTTTAAAAGTGGAAATCTTAGTTTAGCTCTGTGAGAATTTCTCTTTAGGTGAACCTCAGGCTTCAGGCAGTGAACTTAACTCTACCCCTTTAAGTTAACAGGGATAGATGCTAGCAAGGGAAGAATCTCATCTAGCCTGGTGATGTAATCCATTTAAGGATTTGTTAAAAAATAAAGGAGAAAATGGAAGATATCATAATGACAGAACCAAAATGTTAATTTCCTTACTATTCAACTTTGTGGTTTTGGGGACATTTGGATGGATAGAAATTAACATAAAATTAGATAGATAGGTATTAATAGATGTTGATAGAAATACAGAAACAGACACACAGAGACATATGGATATGGAATGAGATAGATAGATAGATAGATAGATAGATAGATAGATATGAATGGAGTGATAGATAGATAGGAACAGAATGAGATTGATAGACATGAACAGACTTAGATAGATAGATAGATAGATAGATAGATAGATAGATAGATAGATAGATAGATACGAAGAGACTGAGATAGATAGATAGATAGATAGATAGATAGATAGATAGATAGATAGATAGATATGTAAAGACTGAGATGGATAGATATGAACAGGCTGAGATAGATATAAATAGACAGATATAAAATAATAAGAGAGGTAGGTAGAAATCATCTAAGGCAGAAATATATACAAGGAGAAAGATACACCATAACAGATGGATATGAATGGAGATAGATTTTGCTAGACAAATAAATATGACCAGCATGAAATTAATAGATCAATGTGTGTATCATTTGGAGAGTGTTAATAAATTTCCTTTAAAGAAGCTATAGATTATCCAAGAATGATGACCCACCCTGTGAAATTAGTTGGGTGGAGCTTATTTGGCACTGATTAATTGAGTGAGACAAGGTGGGGACTTTCAGTGGGGGTTAGTGATAGGATTTCAAACTCACCCTCACCGTTTGGTATTTCCGGTAAGTTCTTGTGATTTGGCAATGGACAAATGATGATATCCTGTTGGATAGATGCTTGAGTCTCTTCTAAAGCATTGTCTGAAGAGAAGACGCATCCAATGTTGGTTAACAATGATGAGGACAGCTTGACTTTCTCAACTTTGAATTGTACCTACAGAAAAGGAAAAAAAAATGAATAAACTCATGTTCACATTTGTTGTTATTATGTAATTTACTAAGCTTTTTGCTTAGATGTGGCACAAGACCATATGAATGGGGCACCCAATGCAATTCAAACTCACTTGTGAAGGCTTGCTAGTCTAGCTTGTTAACCATTACACCACCGGAAGTGCTCATATTAGTTGTTATTTTGTCAAAGACTCTATCTATTTATCTATTTATCATGACTCCTTGGACATCTCTTTTTAATCTCTTCTCAGATCAATCTTAGAAAAAAAAAGAATCTTTGCACAGACCATATACACTATTAATACAATATTTAAGTGTGCAGATCAAATTCAGTTAAGTAATTCATCCAATAGTTCTCTTGAATTTTTTTCTTTCCACTGTTTCTGAAAACATCCAATTCAATATAAATTTTTTTAATACTATTGCTATTTTGGGTCTGATCAAGCAATTTGTTTCAAACATATATGACAAATAGCAAAAAAATCCAACTGGTTAGTAGATTTAATTTGTCTTGACAGTAAATTTCCATTTTTTTTTGTTCTGACTCAAACAAAATAAAATTGCACTCAATGCAGCTGTATAAAGTGGAACTAATGGCAAACATTTTGTTTGGAACAAAAACTTAGAAATTTCCAGAATATTAAAAGAGACCCAATAGAACCAAGTTTGAAAATATCAAACAGGTTTATTGAAAAGAAGTAACTTTCTAATCTAAAATACTTATAATTTGTTTCTAGTTGTACCATATTTACAATTAACGCTATATGCGAAATGGACATACAATGTTCATAACGATAGAATATATAAAGAACATAGGAATCTCGGAATTCGAAAACACATAACGACTTCTTGTTCAGGTACGAAACCTATTTATTAACTTTGAGTTAAAGGTTTCGACATAAAGAAGAGAGACACTATCTTCTATGCTGTCTTATTCATTTGGCCCCCGTCTCGAGCAGCCCCCATAGGACGCAAGTTCACCTCGCGTCTGCGAGCTCCAAAAGTCGACCGTCTTCTTCCAGTGTCTAATCTCAACTCCCTAACTTTCTTAAAATCTCCACAAACCTCTGCGCGCTTCCGGTGCGTGACGTCACTCGCACTCCGTCACCCGTTTTGTCTCGGGGTATTGTGACATCTGAGTGACACCTCCATCCGCCCGTGCGCGCCTGCGTTAACACCTGCCTCAATGTTGCACCCAACTAACCCATGTGCTGAGCAGAAAGGTTCTCAGCCTAACTAAACTCAAAGTCATGAACCGAAATCCTTCGGCTATTATATTATATAGTAATTAAGAAATAAATTATAAGAATCTTAAAATAGGGAGTCACTTTTCAATGACTCTGTTTAGGAATTTCCTACCTTGTACAAATAAAATTCTCTTTCATTTATGCAAACATACAATGACATAATATTGAAAACTTATATACAAATTGTATAAATGTATTTATGCAGAGAGAGAGAGACAGACAGACATATATTTGTATGAAAGTATTTACATAGACAACAGACCAAAAGTTTGGGATCATCCTGAATTGTTTCTTTAAGTTTAAAAGAAAAGATAATTTTGCAATTGATTACTATCAATTGCAAAATTCAAAGTCAACTGACTAAAAATAAGCAAGATTTATTAACATATTTATACTTTGCTTGGGTATCAGTTCAACAAACATAGTTTGACAAATTATTAGGAAAGACGCTAAGGATTTGCTTTTTAGAAATAAATGCTCGTCGTAGATTCTTTGATGAAAAGAAAATATTAGCTTTAATTAAAATTATTTTATATTCATTTTGATTTAAATTATTGTATAATTGTATGCAAATTTAGATAAAATAAACTTATTTCCTTAAAGACATAAAACTTTATTCATTTTTTAAGCTAAGATAAAAAAATCAATGTAGTCCCAAACTTTGGGTCAGTAGTACATATATATATATATATATATACATGTGTGTGTGTGTGTGTGTGTGTGTGTGTGTGTGTGTGTGTGTGTGTGTGTGTGTGTGTGTGTGTGTGTGATAATTGTATAGAGCAGTACTAAAATATTAGTTGTATTTTATTG
Organism: Sepioteuthis lessoniana; assembly: GCA_963585895.1. Lineage (NCBI taxonomy): Eukaryota > Metazoa > Mollusca > Cephalopoda > Myopsida > Loliginidae > Sepioteuthis > Sepioteuthis lessoniana. The sequence goes on from OY757942.1 coordinate 21,273,147, forward strand.
TATACAAACCTGATCAAATCCTTTATCTGATTTGATATTTTCCAGACTGAGTTTATCAGGCAAAACATCAACCATTTGCAGACAAGTTCCAGATGTGGCAGAAACCCAATGTGGATGCACTTTAGATGCAGGACATTTGTCTTTACGGACACAGCTGAAAAAAAGGAAAGAAATTAGCATTTCATAAATATCTCAATCATATCGAGATGATTATAAAAAATTACATTCAATATAAATACAGACCCCCTCAAAATTAAGATCCAGAAACAAATTTACCTGGAAATTGCTGTATTCTCCAAGAGCATTTTAACTGAGTTAAATAGAAAAGAAGTTATGCTTCAATACAATTTTAATTGTCTTCATGCTCTTTGGATTTCCTATTCTTGGACTGTTTTTGCAAGATTCTTTAGAACCATTGAAACTTTTGTGACATCGCTGTTCAAAATCAGTTTTAGTTTCCTTTAGATCAGGGCTTCCCAACATGATCCATATGGACCCCTTGGAGGGGGGTTGGTGAATAAAATTTTGGCAGGAGGAATAAAAGTATAGAGGGTCCACAGGGGGTAAATTTATTTGTTTGTATTTATAAAAAAGAATCAAAATCTAAACTAGTTGAAGAATCCCTGATTGAATATGATAGCTGCTAGTGATGTGTTGTTTACATCATGGATCATTTAAATGAACAAATGATCTGGCTCTGACTGAAAATAATCAAATCAGAAGTAAAATTGGCGACCTTAAGTGAGGGTGAACCAAAGGCTCCCTTTTCAATAGCTACTACACTAAGGTGTAGGGGAGGGTGCAACTCCATTCCCTGGATTGCTCCACTTTACCATTGGTCCTTACCTTATAGTACTGAGTGCTAAGCAAAGTGGCATCAAGTACCATTTTTGAGTCTTTGGTATGACTCAAACTGGGAGTGAACCCTGGTCTCCTGAACCATTATCCTGAACTCTACTCATTTGGCCAATGGCCTGCTCTCAAACCATGGTCTAACCTAAAGCTTTTCAAAGTGGTCAACTGGGTGAATAGAATTTTGGCAGGGTGAATAAAAAACATAGGGATCCATAAGGAAGGGATTTACTAATTTACATTCATAAATCCCTTATTAACGGGATTAGAAAAATTCATGGATCATGTCGGCGAGTTGCCAGATACCAAAAACTGTAGCAAAATATCCCAAGCCTTGTGCAATTGTTCAGCCCATTTTATTAACTTTTCCAAGTTCGTATATGAGAGAATTTAGGTTTAGCTATGTGAATCATTTACTAAGCAAACAAAGAAGTGCTTTGAACACAGAATGTGGTGAATTGTGACTAACTCATAAACCTGCAACCTAATATTTGTGATCATTTCAGTTTTCTACTAAACCCATTGTTCCCATTGGAAAATAATTCAATAATTAAATGTGCATTTATTGTTTACTGATTCTTTTCTCATATAAATTCTATTAAACACTGGTAAATTATGTTTGGTAATTTAATATTAGATTCTTTTGGGGTGAAGATTTAGTTACTCATCAAGCAAAAAATTTGAGGAGCCCTGGTCTAAGACTGGATATTTTTGTCTTATTTCCACATCAAGATATTTTTTAATGATCTGATTATTTTTTAAAAATGGTCCAAGAAAAGGCTCTATTCACCAAAAAAATCTATTAACTGCTATTTGAGAATATTGGAATCACTTTGGTAAAGAATATTGCTTTGAATTAGACAAATCCATGCTTGAATAAATTAAGATTGTCATAAGAGCTTGAAGAGATTGGACTAAGTATTAATTCGAATTTTTTTTTGTCAGTGAATCCCATCATTTTTTTCTAAATATTGGTTTATTCCATAATATTTTCCTCTGAATGGCTTGGAAAATAATTATACCATTAATTTGAATAATTTAATCTAGTCTTTTTGAAAAATATTTCATGAAGTCAGAATGTTCATCAAATAAATAAAAACTGTTTTGCATCTTCGTGGTTATTTGTTCATTTACTGCTAAATAAAAAAAACTAAGGTGAATATCCTTTAAGTGTGCTAATTTCATAATTTTTGCCAGAAATAGTTGAAATAATCATGAAAATAATATTGTTAATTAAATATTAAAAATGAAATAACATTGCTAATTGAATACTAATAATGAAATGATATTGCTAATTATAGGCAATAGTGATATGAAAATAGGAATTCCCTGGTTGGAATTCTATGTAGCATCACTAATACAAGCCACTTAGGTTTTAAAGGTTAAAGAATAAATCATTTTTGCCAGGGGTCGTATTAATTCATAAACCTATTTCTCTATTTGTCACTTCATAAGTGCTTACCCTGTTGCAAAAAAAAAAAAAACCCAGAAATAGCTCACCTTCTTTCCATGACACACCAACCACAAAATGGGTCATTATCAGCAACACAATCTTTACAAGTTTTTTTGGAACTGCAGTCCTGAAAATTTATCATGGTCACCTATCAAAAAAAAAAAAGGAGGAAATTATTATTGCAAGATATTGTTTTTTTCAGGTAAACAGTTGACACGTAAGTAATCAAAGAAATTGATGTAAAAATTAAAAAAATTCTTGAGTTGTTTTAAAAGCTTTAAAAAAAGTTAATGAATAACAGAAAAAATCTTTAAAATAGTAAAACAAAACAAAACAAAATAAGAACAAAAAAAACAAACAAAAAATAAATTCCATTATTTTGCATTTCAGATGCAACAAGGTGAGCAACTAACATGTAAGTTGTCAAATGTCTAATACAGAGCTTCCTCTAAACCAGGACTCTCAAAAGTAAATACAGAATTAAGAAAATTTTAAATGGAAAATTTGTCCTCAACATTTTGCACTAATTCATAAATCTCATTATTATATGAATATTCGTTTTAATGAGAAAAAAAAAATGACATCCTATCAAATGTTTTGGAGATTAACATTATGATTGGTGGAAATCACCCCCCACAAAAGTATCTCACTTTTTGCCAGCTGTGTCTCTTCCTTAGGATTTAATGGCCCTTTTTATTTTATTTTAATGCAGGACTTGAGTTTCAGACCACTGCTTTAAAAGAAAATAATTTATTTTTTTAAATCTTAGAATATATAAGTTTTATTCAGATGTGAAGCCTATTCTGTAACATTTGTAAGCCTTTCAGTCTTGCTTCTGATGATGGATAAAGGCTGAAATCAGTTGTGATTATGAAATCTAATTATAGAAATTTTTTCAACCAATGCATGTGTGTGTGTGTGTGTGTGTATATATATATATATATATATATATATATATACATACATACACACACACATATACACACACACACACACTGATATGTATATGCGCACACACACACACACACACACACACACACACACACACACACACACACACACATGTACTTCACTCCAAATGATACATATATGAAAACATATATGATAGCTATATTTGGATAATGATCATTTATGATATGCCATCTTTGAACTCTAACCTTTTCCTCAGACATTGCATAAAGATATTGGTGGTCATGACTAAAGAACATTTGCTTCAAAATTGGACGTCCAGGATCCATTGGCAGTTCATCAATTATTTCTGATTGATTATTTTCACGAGCAATCACCTGAAAAAAGAGACAAAATGAAACATGGTTTCACTAAATAACAAAATCAACTTCCTAAGATTAAATGTAAACCAATAATATAGACAACAATGTTATATATATATATATATATATATATATATATATATATATATATATATATATACACACACACACACACACATGAGGGTTGTTCAAAAAATTCAAAGACTCACCAAAGAAAGAAGAGCCATAGCCAGACATTTTTGTTGTTGCAACACATTATGACTTTTTTCTAAAACTGGAAAAACTAATTCAGATTTTTCAAGTTTTATAAAAAGTGGTAATGTGTTGCTACAACATAAATGTTCAGCCATAGCTTTTCTTTCTTAGAAAGGCTTAGAACTTTTTGACAGACCCTCGTATATAATGGAATAAATATATAGATTGAATAATTGATAGAATGGAGTAAATTCTTAAAATATTTCCAAAATATTTTCTAACAAAATTTCAATTCATAAACAAATGCAACACGTCTTACCTATGTGGGTCATATCATTAAAAAAAAAAATAATAGAAAAACAGTTTTGTCAGCAATATATATTTTTTAGCATACAGAAAATTTACCACTATTTAGGTGATTAGACAAATTTGAAAAAATATTGATTTTATATGATTTTAGAAGGTAATGGTCCTGTTTACAATATACATGAAATGTTGAAACGATCATTGGCTTTCTGACATACGTGTAAAGCAGTTTTCTTTCCCTTGGTTTTATTTTTTAAATGAAAAGTGTGAAATCTTGCTCACAGCATTGAAATTTGGATCCTAGTAGTTTCTTTCTCATAGTAATTAGAGATTTTCCTTCTCTAAAGGAACAATGAATTATTTATAAAAACAATAAAATCTTTATAAGTATAGTATTTTATAAGTATAGTATAAGGAACAATAAAAATAGGACATAATTCATGAACATGCATGTCGAAAAGTCAGATATCGTTTTGACTTCTGTGATTTGTTAGTTAAAAAAAATATTGATTTTTCTCAATTTTAGAAGTTTTAGAAGTAGAGGTCCTCTTTACAATCTAAATGCAATGTTGAAACGATCACTAACTTTCTGACATATAGGTATATCAGTTATCTTTTTCTTGATTTTATTTATGATCTTATTTTTTTTCTTCCACTCCTACTATTAGGGATTTTCCTCCTCCCTCAAGGGAATCATAGATCTAAAAACAAAGGTCAATAACTCACGTATATACATGTTGGCAACTTGTAAGTCAGAGATTGTTTTGATATTGCATTTACCAATAATTGTGGTGTATAAGTTGACCAAAGTTTGAAAAAAATCACCCCAAAATAAGGGGTTGACTTATACAGCAATGCTAAAATCCAAACCTTTATTACCGATTGGTCACTCAGTAAAAATTTTGATTTCAGCCCTCGCCTGTAAGTCAACCCTTAGTTTTAATTTCAGCCCTACCCCCCCACCACGAAAGTCAACTCCTAGTTTTGATTTTAGCTCTCCCCTAGTTTTGATTTTAGCCTTTCCCTACCAGTCAACCCCTAGTTTTGATTTTAGCCTTTCCCTACCAGTCAACCCCTAGTTTTGATTTTAGCCTTTCCCTACCAGTCAACCCCTAGTTTTGATTTTAGCCCTGCCCTATAAGGTAATACCAAGTTTTGTAAAGATTTTTTCAGCTTAAAAGGTCGCCTTATTGGCTGCAATTTACTGTATATTGTAAATAGAAATTTCCCCAGTTTCAAACCATAGAAATTAAATATTTTTTGAATCTGACAAATTTTCTGAGAAGAGAAAATTCTTCTGAATGGTAAACAACAAAAATTAATCACACACACAAAAATATTTCTTTTTTATCTATTTTTTTTTTAATTATTTTAGATGGGATCAAAAATGGTTCAGAAATAACAGGATTTTTTTCTCCTAATGAAATTTTTGTCATCAAAATTAGGATTGGGAGCGTCATCATGGCACAATGGTTAACATGCTGGACTGTGACATTGTAGTAAGTGAGTTTAAACTCAAGTCACTTGATAACATTCACGTACGGACTTGTGAAAGGTATGGACTTCTAAATCACCCCCAGCAATGCATTAATACCACTGCTGTCTTTCTACATATATATATATATATATATATATATATATATATGAAAGAGAGTATTAAAATAAAAGATATCTGTAGTATAAAATCAGATCAAAGAAATGATATAAATAAATATTAGCAAAAACAAAAGGTTCACTTACTTTATACACGTATCCTGTGTTGGTGCCTAGAAATAGCAAAAGATAATTCCTGATATTTATGACAGCGACAGCAGTGAAGTAGATGCCACTCTTCTCCAGAATTGGTTTCGCAATGATAGGCTTTTGTCCATCGATGGAAGGATGTGGATTAAAATCCTTGCCACAAAATTGCAGAGGTTTTTCCTGGAAAAAAACAAACAAAGGGAGATAATTGATATCATTGGTTGGATTTACTACTAGGCATAATAGGTCATTGGCCTAGGGTCCACAGGTATCTAGGAGCTCACTGAAACTAATCTGTCACTCAGAGAGCCAAATCATAATCTGGGTATTTCATCATATAATATATTCAAAGCCATAAGGGCTCCTGTGCAGTAAGTATTAATCTTCATGTAGTGGGCAATAGGGCCCACTGACGAGTTTGGTCTAGGGCCTACAATTAGGTAAATCACACCTTGGCCATTGCTAGATATGAACATTTCCCGACAGGACCCGAACAAAGAGATATTTTCTTTTTTTTTGATTACTATTTTTTAGATGTTAAAATGAAAGAGGGATTTATTTGGCTCCTCTTGAAGCCAAAATGTGACCCAAAGTCAGTATAGTGTAGGGGATAGCTATCAGAAATCAAAACTCCTGTTGGGTGTTTTTTTAAACTTCCGCTTCAGAAGTGCCTCATGTACTGGGCAATAATCTCAGCCTTTACTCCCTTTTAGATGAGAGAGAAGGATCTTTAGAACTAAGCTGATACTTTCACTCACTCACCCAGTCCGAATACCAGATATAACACTAGGTATAAGAAGTTGAAATTAGTAAACAATCATTTTCATCATTTTATTATCTATAATGTTAATAGAATAAGGCATGAACTCATATATTCCGATGTTGCGCTAAATAAAACTTGCTTCAGATAAATAATGGGCCACTCCATTTTGATTGTGAAGAAAAAAAAAGAGAAGAAAAAGAACCCGTTAAACGTTAGAGAAGTGTCTGAAGTAGTGATTATTGTTGACAAAGTCAAATCAGTAGAGCTTAGTATACGCTGACCGTATCCTCTGCAGAGAGATAAGATACCTTTAAATAGAGGTGTCCTGAATATGATACTAAAATACATCTGATGATGAGACTCCAATTCGGGAGATTGGGGATTGTGTAAAATACCTCTTCATTGCTATTACTCCCAGGCCCACTCTGGCCTAGAGTGGCAGTACCTATGGTTCAAACAGATCTATTTAAAATTTATTAGTATTTGATAAGATTGTGTGCACAAAAACAAAACAAAAAAACAAAAAATTTCTCATAAGAAACAACTATATAAAAAATGTAAATATGGGTGTGATCCCTTAGCCTCAAGGCATATAATAACCCTAGATGAATTGATATACCGTTAAAATCAATCAATCATGGATGAAGCTAATTTGTATTTCATTTGTAGCAGTTGCCCATATTGTAGATATTCTTTTTCACAATGCTGGCATTGTCCAAGAGATGGGCAAGATAGTAGTCATTCAGCTAGCCATGAGGCCAAAATATGACACAAGGCCAGTTTAATGTAGGGTGTAGCGGAGGAAGCAAGCCTAACATGGGGCGGATGTTAAAATTGCACATGATAATAAACCCAACCTTTACTCCTTTTATGGCGAGGGAGTGGATGCTGCTTGGAGGTGAAGTCCCACCTTCCATGGAACTAAATTGTTCATACTTCCACCAGGCATGAATGACAGGTGAGTATAAAAAAGGGCAAGGTGCTATACAATTTGGTTAGGGAATCGCGTTTATATATATGTTCATATTTGCATTTTTGTATTGTTTTAGAGGGTTTTTTTTTTTGCACACAGTTATACGTGTAAGTATTCCTATCAAATTTGTATACAATTGTGGAGTCAAGTAATTATTTCTATTTAATAATAGTTATTTGTTTGCACATAGTTTTATGGTTGCAAGTAACTAATACTTATCCTTAGTAAACAAGCAGTTTCAATGAACCATTCTTAATACAAATTATTAATTGTTAATTGGTATAAAGTGTTCCCATCAAATACAAATGATTTTCTAATAGATCTAATCGGCCAGAGATGAGACTCTAATAGGATCAGAGTGGACCTGGAAGTAATGGCAATAAAGGGGTGCTCTGCACTCCACAGATCGCTAGGACTGCATTACCAGATACAGTTTAGTGTCATACCCATTTTTCTATTATGTTAACTTTTGGACTAATCCTCTTGGAAAAAGCATGAACCCTTTTATCCTGTCCTCCACTAGGAGTTAAATAGTTTTATTACTGTTATTTTACAAGAATAGATTTAGCAGGAAGGTTAATAAACAAAGAAATGAAACTAAACACTCTTTTTTGGAGGGAAGGGGTGGAGCATACCCTTCTGCAGAGGATAATTAACGCATTTTAACCCCCACTGACAGAGGGAACATGAGTATGAAGCATTACACACATTCTTGTACATTGATTTTTTAAAAGAAATATATCCAAGTTGGGTGTTGTTGTCGATTTTTATTATATTTTCGGTTCCATTCTGAAGAAGAATAATATGAAGAAGGTGTTTTACTCTCATTATTATTCTTGATGGTCTCAAATCATTACCCACCCACGTTTTAATTCGCTGACAGTTCCAACGAACCATTTCTTCTTCTTAATCTTCTTTTTCTGGTACTGAGAGAGAGAGAGAGAGAGAGAGAGAGAGGGGGGGAGGGGGTTCGTGATTTCTAAACGGGCAAAAATCCCTAAAACAGAACCTGCCGAATCTTCTGTGTAGCTCCAAGTTGATATAGTCAGTATCGTTGCACTCGCCAACATTATATATATATATATATATATATACACACACACACACACCCTCGAGAAGTGTTCGAGATACATGTCACTTGCCGGTGGAGCTGCAGATAATGGTTAAAGTTTGAACATTGATGAGGGTGTGCAAGACTGTACATTGGCGGAATGGGGGGGTAGGAGATGAGAAGAACGATGAAAGAAAATGATTCAGTGGGCGGGGGAATCTTTTCCTTTCAACAATCTTCTCTGTTTTCCTTTTGGGAACTTGCTATCTTTCTGCTTTTCATTTTTTTTGTTTTGTTTTGCTTCAATTTCGTTTTTTCTCCAAAACTTTTTCTTTTAACTTTCTTTTCTTTCTCAACTTTCTTTTTTTCTTCTCTCCTCTCAATTTTCCTCTTTTTTTTTCAACGTCCCATCCTCCTTTTCTTTCTTTTTTTTCTCTTGTTTCTTTACATTTTTATTTTATTTTTATTTTTCTTTGTTTCATTTTTCTTCAACTTTCTTTCTACTTTCTTTTTGCCTTATTCCAACTTCCATTTTCTTCTTTCCTCTTTTTTCAATTTTCTTTCTTTCTTAATCTTTCTTTCAAACTTCATTTCGTTCTTTCTCATTCCTTTTTATTTTAGCTCTTTCATACACTTCTTGTTTTTCATCTTATTTTCTTCAGTCAATAATTCTTTCTTTTTTTTTTCATTTTCTTTATCATATTTCATCATTTTGCTTTTTTCTATCAAATTATTCTTTCTTTTAAAACTTTTTTTATTTCTTTTAAAACTTTCAAAACTTTTTTCTTTCTTTCTTTCAAAAATTTTTTCTTTCTTTCATCTTTCTTTCAAAACTTTTTTCTTTCTTTCAAAACTTTTTTCTTTCTTTCTACTTTATTTCGAAAACTTCTTTTCTTTTCTTTCTTTCAAAATTTCCTTTTTGCTTTGTTTTTTTCGTTTTTTTTCCTCAACTTTCTTTCAAAACATTTTTTTTCTTTCAAAACTTTTCCCTACTTTCAACTTTCAAACCATTTTCCCTCTTTTTTGTTTTTATTTTCTCTTCTTTCTCTCTGTCTAATTCTCCCTCTTTTACCATTTCCATTCTTTATTTCTCTCTTTTTCTTTTTTTACATTCACTCTATCTTTGTTTTGCTCCACTTTCTCTCTTTCCATTTCCTTCCTCGCACCCACAACCTGCCCTCACAACATTCCAAGCAACAGATAAATCTTCTAAAATTCCCAACCAAAGATGAACAACGTTGCAACCCAGAACAACCATTTCCAAAAACAACAATCTTTCATCTCCATATGAGAAAAAAAGTGTGTGGGAGCATCTTTCCCGAAAAACTGGTCCTTATGATATTGGAATTTGGTAATGAAAGAAAAAGTTTCTAAGGAGAATATTCATAACCAACTAGTTGACTAATCATGTCGAACTAAAGTTGGTTTTGTTTCTTTGTTTAATGGCATATAAACTTTCCAGGTTTATTTAATGCCATAGCCATCCTTGTAGAAAAACAATAGTGGTACTATTTAACCTATAACTCGGGGGGAGTGTTATAATGGGGTTCATACATATCCGCGGGGATTAGAGAACGTAAGAGCGCAAGTTGTCGTCCACAGCATGGTGACTTCCCCTTGGCAGACGAACAGTAACAAAGACTATCAAGCAACCGGCATTCTACGTTAAGCTAAAAAGAAGAGGAAAGTCAAATATATATTTTTAAAAAAAAGTAAAGAAAACGAAATGAACGGGTGGTAAAAAAGAGGAAACAAGAAGAAATCTCATAAAGTTTGACCCAGTTAGACTTTTTGCTGTTGATGAATGACCGGACATGTGTACAAGAAACGGAAAGAAAAACAACAACTAAAAACAAAAACAACAAAATAAACTTATTCTTCTTTTTCTCCCCTTTTTTTTTCTTTTGGTAATTTTTGAAGAGCCGATTCTCTTTGTTTTTCTTCTAAACGTTTCCGCCAGTTACTGTCAACTTATTTATCAATCACAATCTCTTAATTCTACTTATCTATTTCAATCAAGTTATTTGTCTCCCCCTCTCTCTTTTTATCTCAGCCTATTTCTATCT
>OY757942.1:21288819-21315009 GCA_963585895.1 Sepioteuthis lessoniana
TAGAAGTAAAGAGGTGGCGGTAGGGGAATAAGGTAATAGGGTCGTGTTTTTTCAATTTTATCGACATTAGAAGAAGTACGATGATGTAGTTAAAAAGGGGAAAGAAGGGTGTTGTGTACTGGGGATTGAACTCTTGGGTATATGGCGGATATATATATATATATATATATCCGGGGGCGGCAAGGATGAAAAGAAAGGAGTGGACGAAAGAAAAGCAAGTAAAAACAAATATGCACACACACACACACACACGCACACACACACACACACACACACAATTAACTCTGTATGTACGTACGTATCTATCTATCTATCTCTCTCAGTCAGTTCATATCTATCTAAGTATATTCATATCTATCAATCCATCAAGCTATCTAAGACCAACTGAACTCCGCTTAAAATCTGTTCTACTGGTGAGATTTAGAATACGCTGACAGTATTCCCTTCAGAGGAGAAAGACCCCCCCACCAAAAAAAAAGGGTGTCCTGGGTATGACATCAAACTACATCTGATAGCGAGCCTCCAGTTCTGAAGTTCTGGGGGAGTGTGGAGTTGCCCTTTATTGCTATTCATTCAAGATCCTCCCTTACCGTAGTGATAGTACCTGTTAGGGTCTCATCTATGGGTCAAATAAATCTTTTAAAAAATCATTCGTATTCAACAAGAAAACTTGATATCATATAATTATAAATTATTTGTATTAAGAATAGTTACTTTTGCCAATGGCCCGGGAGACCTGGGTTCAATCTCATGTCGAAGCGCCCTCCCCTAGCTATTGAAAAGGGAGCCTTCTGGTCACCCTCGATTACGGTCGCCAACTTTACTTTTTATCCATCACATAGCGAAGGGGTTGAGAAAAAATAGTCCTTTACTTCCCTCTTCTGCCTATATATATATATATATATATATATATATAACATTTTCTCTTTTAAACATGTTTGATTAAAAAGATAGACATTTCGCTTCAGCCAATTTTATATTCGATTCGTTCAAGTCTTCATATGAACCGTTTATCATCTGGATGGAATGAATTTTTAAAAAAGCGCCACATTTTTCCAAGGTGCTTTCGGCCCCACTTGAGCCATCTTCGGGGAAACGAACAGTGAAATGACAAACACGATGACGAGTCAGATGTATTTATATAAAGAATAGGAGGAACAAGTGAGAAGAAAATTAACGAAAGAGATCAACTTTGTTGGAGATAAGAGGAAGAATTGGCGGGAAAAACATTAAAGGCATTTCAGAACACGGCTGCTACAATTGAAATTGATTATATTCAAGGAAGATTCTTTCGATTGAGAGCTTCAAGAACCTGGGGTTTTTGTTAGTTTGTATTTCTTTGTGTAATATGGAAGTGTTTTCAGTTAGAATTTTATATGATAGAATTATATATTATCCCGAAATTCAATACAACTAACCTTATTTTCAATAATAATTTCTCTCACCCGACTAGTCAACTCAATATGACCTATTTAGTGTACGAGAATATTTCTCCAATAAAGTAAATACCTACACTAGCCTGATTACAGCAACTCTGTCGAGTTTAAAACTTCACTTATTCGATACTAGTTTAATCTTTCAACACTTTAAAACACATTTGTGCCTTCCTTTAAATACCGAAAGATTCGACTGGAGTTCAAACTTATTTTGAGGTCGCCGTCCGGCACCTTAGACATTACATCACAGGGACTTTCACGTATCATTTCATATTATGATGTGTGTTTTTCTCCTCAAAAACGTTTCTTAAAAAAATGTGCAGTATACCAAGAAGGTCATATTTTGGGTGAGGCCTACAAATTGAGTTAACTGAAAACCCCACTACCCAGTTGACCTCTGCTTGTCTGTTGGCCTTTTTAAACAATTGCAGAAACAAACAGAAAATGTCAGAAAACGGTTTAGAACATCAAGTGATGCCAAGTGAAAATAAAAGATGCATTCACAGTCAGAAATGCCTTCATTCTTGCATCTTTTTTGTTTCTTGGAATTGTCAATATCACATTAGCCCACTCCTCCGTAACAGGTTCTCCGACTTTTTAATGTGCGTGGGAGGAAATTAATCATGTTTTTGTTTCTAATATTGCTAGTATTATGGTCAAATCACGCTGAAAGCACCAGTTCCCACTAGATCACCAGCAACTTCAGACTTACGTGTCAGATTAACCAAAACTTAGGGCCTATTTGATGCGGTTAATTTATTTAATGGCATATCAACTTCTTATGGGTTATTTATATAATTCTTCGAAAGAGTATCGGATTTCTTTCTGACAGTTATCAGTAGAAATATTAGCAATAAATATACGCTCAGTGAGGATCAGTCGTGATTTTTTCCAAGCAGTTGCTCTGTCTGTACTACTGTATAAATGCACCAGATCGACGCAAACAAAACGCATAAAGAAAAAACTAGATAATAACTAAATAAAAATGCTTTGTGCTGTTTTCAACAAATTCTGGAAGCAACACTCCTCACAACAGCAGGTGTACAGTCACTTACTTTGCATCTCAAAAACCCTCAAAGATGAACAAGACATACGGCACTCTGCGAGAGAAGCAAAGACGTATTTCTATGGAATACTACATATGGGCGCACCAGTGTTAGCTGACCAGTAAGAACTTACCAACAACAGCTCTGAGCAGACACTAGATATTGTTTGGAGACTTGCCGGGAGCAATGGATGACATGAACGGATGGAGAGAGAGAGAGAGAGAGAGAGAGAGAGAGAGAGAGAGAGAGAGAGAGAGGTTCGTGTTGTCAGTGCGACTTGATGATTTTAACATTTGAACATCCAACATCGTGTTCATTTATGAAAAAAAATTTTCTGACGATGAAGTTTTACTTTGAAATTAATTAGACTCAAATAATTATTATTTCGCATTGCAATAGCCCTCTAAATTAATTCAATACAACGAAATGAAATAATCTCTGCAATGTTTCAAGCAAGTTACTAAATACTTATATATATATATATATATATATATATATATATATATATAATTTCTATTGATAAACCGCGCAAAGTACACAAACAATTTTTGGCACACAAGAGAGAGAGGGGAGTGGACAGGTGCGTTCTACAGGTTAACGTCCTAATCAGAAAGATCCTTCCTAGTATATTGACTCAATCCCTTACTATGTTGACCTTATGCCAGACAAAGGAATTGTACATGAGGGATGGAAAGAGGGATGTACAGCTCAAGACCATCAACCTGAAATTCTGGTGGGAGTGGGGACGTAAAAGAAGGAAACCTTTTTGCTCATAAATAAACCTCATTAAACAAAACCTGTTTCATCAAAATGGAAAACATCCAACACTTTTTTAAACCTTAAGTGCTTTACCTTGGGTCAACTAGTCTCGCATTTGATGGGGAGGGGCGACTCAAAACGGTAACTTTGAGGAGAGCATGTGGAGATTCAGTGCACCAACGGGGTTGAGGTCAAATAGGGTCAAAAATACGTAGCAAAATATTTTCATCTAATAATGTTTGTATTAATGATATATTTCAATTTTATATCTTCGTCACTTTAGTTTTTCTCTGTCTATCTCTGTTCATATCTATCTATCTATCTATCTATCTATCTATCTATCTATCTATCTATCTATCTATCTTATTCCTTTTCTTCCTCTCTATCTATTGAAACTGGCTGTATCCGGTTCCATGCATACTAAGTATATGAATTCAACCTCTGAATGAAATCATGCAATTTTAAAGCCAAATATGCAAATTGAGAAAAAATTGCTACCTTTGTTAAGTCATATAGCGTGCTACGCAGAAATTTACTTAAGGCTGGAATAAATAGTTATTTTCGCCATACAATTTTTGTAAAACCCGGTCTTATACAAACAAACACAGTCTTCATATCTATCCAACCTACAACTCTCCACTTCAAATATGTAAATTAGGAAAAAATGCAACCTTTGTCAAGTCGTATTGCGGTACTGAATCGCTTGGAAGTAGGGAGAATTCTTAGTCGAGTCCCTATTCCTCAAGGAATAATATTAGCATTAGTATATCCGTGATATACTAACACAAATAAACAGAAGGAAAGATAAGCTCATATACACATACAGAAACATTTAATATAAGGATAATATACATTCAAGTAGTATTGAATAGACTACAAAAACGTGTTCCAACAGATAAAATATGTACATATTGGTCTATAAGCAAACAGTATATGAAAGGGGTACAAAAATGGAAAAAGGTTTCCTTAATGATAAGGGGCAGTACAATGGTCATAGCCATATTAGCTTTACTGCACAAAGGCCAGGCAGGAGACATGCGTCTGGTGTTCAAAGAACAGACGCTAAAGAGGTTGAGAATGGTTTTCTGAAACTTCCATGTGGCGTCTCACAGAACAGTCCATTTTTTAAGGGACATAATTATATTGTGCCCCTACACAGGCTACTTAGAAGCTTATTCATGCAAGAATAAACGGTTCTTTTGGTAAAAGTATTTCATGCAGAACCCAGACCCAAACAGATACAGCATCTTTATATAGTAGGACGGACTGTTTTCTTTAGTTTAAGTAAGACAGCTTCTCTTGAAGAAGGAAAATTGAATTCAAACGAGCTGTACTCTACTTAAGAATTTGACCTTGTGTCATACCCTGCTCGTAGTAGAGGAGTTAGGTAAATACATACTTATTTATAAAACTTAGCTTAATACAACATTGGTTGATTATATGGCCAGTTATGTAGCACCCGGTGGGGATCCAACTCACTGTTAATTTTTATTGTGTTAAGTAATTGGTACTTATTAGGCTTAGTAAACATTTAATACACAATCGTATTTTGTAAATTGAAATGGTTTTCAAGACATTCCACGGACACGCCCATTCTCTAAGAGAGATAATTATTTATTGTCTCATTCTACAAGTTACTCAGAAGCTTACTTAAAGCGGGAATAAACGATTGTTTTGGTGATAGAATTTTATGTAGATACTGAACCCAAATAAATAAACAAACAAAGCATATATATATATATATATATAAGAGAGAGAGAGAGAGAGAGAGAGAGAGAGAGAGCAGTTTAAGACTGACCTTCTTTTCACAGGGTACCGACTCCCTCAGGTACACAGGCCCCGTATTACCGATTCCATTATGACAATCTTGAATGTTTTCTTCGATTTTCGCATCGATGTCCGCTACATTGAACACACATACGGCCGTTTCACGCATTGGAATATTCATGTGGGGCTTTCCCTTGGCGTAAGTCACGTACAATTTGCCCTTTTTAGTCAAGAGATACGCAGCTTGTGCGAGATTGTATTGCAATCGTCCGTGGCATTCCAAGGGTACCTCCACGTACGATTCAAATCTCTTGTCCATATGACACAGCCGGATGATTTTGGTGATGTACGGCGAGCTTCCATCTTCCGATTTATGCTGGGTAGTGATAAAATAAATAAATTCACCGTGTGAAAAACCGTAAATGGGGTTCACAAAATGCTTGGTTCGATATTTAGGCAAAACAGCAACCTTACTTCCACCTGATGTGTCTCGGTATGTAAACTCTAGCGTCTTCAAATCTCGGCTGCTGATCGAAGGCACAAGGTCCCGATAACGTTCGTTCCCATGGTTACTGTAAGGGGAAGCGACATAAAGAGCGTCTCCGTCCAAACCTGGACCGGTGACCACAACTGTCGAACTGTTTTTATGATTGGAGACAACCGGCTTGGATAATTTCCCATCGACGATTGTAATGTTTGACAATTTTCGGACGTGGCAAGCTCCATGAAAAAGAGTTATGCAGACAACGATAGCTTTACGTTTGTAGTCAATGACTAAACCCTGGCTATGACTGTTGGTAATTTCTTTTTTCTCCTGGCAAGGAATTAAAGGTGGGGGACACATCGGGTTATCTTCTGCGGGTCCCGTGTACGCATTTTCCAGGAGGCTTAGTTCGGGTGATAACTTAAAAAGGTTGTTGGTAGCCCCGATGTAAAGGTCACCAGTGTC
The DNA here is from genome assembly GCA_963585895.1 of Sepioteuthis lessoniana. Lineage (NCBI taxonomy): Eukaryota > Metazoa > Mollusca > Cephalopoda > Myopsida > Loliginidae > Sepioteuthis > Sepioteuthis lessoniana. The sequence goes on from OY757942.1 coordinate 21,294,777, forward strand.
CTTGTGAATGACCATGCGTTCGAGTGGATGCTCAAAAGGATCTCGAAAAACCTTCTGAATGACCATACCATTAGAAAAGGACCAAAAACAAGTCCATGTAATCCACACTGCAAACATGATTGCCTTTTCGGGAAAAAACATCAAGTACTCCAGACTAAACCAGCCACAACCTGTGCAAAAGAAAGAAAGGAAAAAGTTAATACTGCCGGTACCTTTTTTAAAGAACGTTCATATTAATGACAGCAAAAACAATGTATATTTAATATGAACAACTTGCAAAGAATGAAATACTAATTAAACTGGACATAAGAGGAAGAATCAAAACCATTTCGATCACATTTAAAATCGGCTAGGATCCACAGAAGAGTGCTGAAAACCTGAAAGAAGAAAATGCCTAAATGTAGGAGTTGAAGAAAAACTATGAGGACCTATGTTTCAATGACGTGAACAAGATTTCGAAGCCGAAATTTCCAAATAAGACAAAAGGAATGATTGGTATACATGCACATTGGAATGTCAGAGATCGTTTCAAGATTATTTATGGTAAATAAAGCCCCATAGAAAAATCAATATTTTTCAAATTTGATAAATTGCCTGTGTAGAAACAGGTATTCTGAAGAATAAGCAACAAATATTTATCACAGAAAACGTTTTTCTGTTACATTTCTTTTTGATAGGATCGATGGGGTTAACATGGGCCATAAACTTTTTAGATATTGATATTCTTGTCAGTACGAAGAAAAAATTGCAAATATTGCTACTAAAAGAAAAACTACAAATATTGCCATTAAAAGAAAAACTGCAAATATTGCTACTAAAAGTAAAAGTGCAAATATTGCTACTAAAAGAAAAACTGCAAATATTGCAACTAAAAGAAAAACTGCAAATATTGCAACTAAAAGATAGTAAACAAAATAAGATGCTATGATGCTTCTAACTCATACATGACGGAAAATTGAATATTGTTTTAAGATTGCATTTATATTGTAAACAGGACGGTCTACTTCCCTTTCTAAAAAGTTTCATCTAGGGGCCAAATAATACTGTTTAACCATTTACCTGTGTGCAAACTAATGAACTCTCACTTGTTAAAAATGATACCAACAAACTATTAGTTTGCAAATTATATATATATATATATATATATATATATATATATATATATATATATAATAGAAATAAGTGGAAATATGGATAAATCAGATACTTACAAAAAGTTTAGTAGTGATATTCATCCTTTATTCAAGAATTTCTTCAATTCTTGGATAAAGAATGAAACATCACTACCAAACGCTTTGTAAGTGTCTGATTTATCCATATTTTCACTTATTTTTATTATTTTGTCAGATTCACCAAAATCTACAATTTCACTATATATATATATATATATATATATATATATATATATACAAACAGGCTTTGGCGTTAAATAACCCTCAAGCGTTGATATGCCATAAACCCAACCAACCAATCCTTCTAGAATTATATAAAATCAATGTTTCAAATTTGACCGAATGCCATAGTAGGTATCATTTAAAATCGAGGGTTAAGTTGATTGATTTTAACGACATGTCAACCTGTCTCGGTTCATTTTATGAATAGAAATCAGGAAATTACGTACATTGTGCATTTATAGTTACATTTTCGTGTATTTGTTTAAAAAATTTTTTTTTTTTAAAACTAAGATTGTTTTCTAATTACTTTCTATGGCATAGATCATATTTCCTTTTAAATCTTAATTATAATATAAATGATTTTTAAACGGACATATTTGGCTCAAATATCATGTACAATTACTCTGGATCAAAGATGACCTTGGAGTAAGGGCAATGTGAAGAGTACTCTACGCTGTTCAGAGCTCTAGAACTGGAAGCTCATCATCAAATGTAATTTAGTGTCATACCAAGAACAGATCAACATATATTTCAATAGCCTGAGATAGCTAGCAAGGTAAATTATAAAATACTAATAGACATATGCGCCCTCCGCCAGGCGCAAGTATTTAAGTTTGAATGTAATAAAATATATTAAATTAGAAAGACTAAGCCAACTAGATAAAAATGCATATAAAAAAGATTTCACTTATTTTTATTTTAGTTGAATTGATTTCTATATAAAATTTTACATAGGATTGCTTTTAACATGTTTGAAAATAAAACAATATTAGAAATCATTAACAGCAAGTAATTATTTGTCTAAATTGTCTAAACCTATCCAGCAGGACTTGTGGCACAACGGATATAGGCTGTTAGGTTGTGGAGGTGCCCGTGGTGTAATGGTTATCGTCGTAGGAAATGGACACGGCGACACGAGTTCAAATCCTGTACGTGGCTAATTGCATTTCACATAGCACTAATACCCTTGGGAAAGGTATAAATCCAATTATTCTCCCTCCAACTATGGGTAAATATAGGAGAAGGAAAACTCTGAATTCAAACCTGTTAAACTCCGCTTAAAAATTGACCTTGTGTTATATCCTGCCTGAGCGGAGGGGTTGGTAAATATGGTTAGGTTAATGAATTTCCAAGTGAAATTATCGGGAGGTTGCAGGTTCAATCCTGGCTACAGGTTAAAAAAATATCGAAGGATACTTACTATAGCTTAACACTTGTCATGGTTAACAGAATCAGAACAATCAACCCCCGTGGATTGAATTAAGAGTTCGGTTTGAACTCCGTGTAGGCCCCCGACTTGGACAAACGTTGTGAATATAAAGATGGTACTATGTAAACTTTTATTTCTTAGCGATATATTACACACATTGTTGGATTTTAAAAGCATTGATCCCATGGTTTTACCTCCCTCATTTTCTGGGGGATACCTAGCGTTCACGTCAGGTGGGGTTTATTAAGCTGATCACCTTGTACCTGGGGGTCTTTCTCCCCTTTCTGAATTCATCGCTTTGTGCCTTAGGCGCCATAAAATTGGGAATGCCGAAGGGATCAAGTATTGTTTTTGTGATGGCTATGCATCAGTTTTTATTTATGTGAGTCCTCCCACCAAAATCTGACTTGGAAAGAAATCGGTTAAACACCGCATCAATAACATGATTTTTAGGCAAATACAACTCATGTAGACTTCAATAGTGACATCATTAATAAACAAGATGCTAATTAATATTAGATAATAATTGTTTAATGATCATTGAAAATATAATGTAAATAAATAAGGGAATTTTGGAATTGGTGGTGACGTAGAATCGGTTACAGAGAGACGGACACATAATTTCCATGATAATGTTTGAATTGAAGATACAAATAAATCAGCATGAAAAATATTGGATAAAATTTACTACTAAAGCATTTTTGGGTGGGTGGGGAGTATAACACGTCTGTAGGTAATACAGTCAGAATTGTTAAAACTGTAGCGACAAGGCAGTCAAGAGTGAAAGTACTTCAATTTTAATCTCAGGAAAAAAAATCAACTAAATCTGTTGATCTCACTTTTCAAAACTTGCCTCTAAGAAACCTTAATCGCTTTTTGTTTTTGTTTTTTATTTATTTTATTTTATTTATTTATTTATTTATTTATTTTATTTATCTATTTTATTTTTTTCGGTGAGGACAGACTTCCTAAGTTCGTTGAGAGAAATCTGAGTGCACAGAAAAAGTTAAAAAGCTGGTTGGGTCGGCTTTTCTGCAGAGTTGGAACTAATAGATTCTGATTCTTTTTTGGAGGGGGGGGGCTAGAACTGAAGGATTTTGGCATCTGAGAGTGAAAAACAGGATTTGCGGTTGTTTCAAAGAACTTGCCGGTTTTCCTCCATTCTGTCTAATGCCAAGAACGGACACATTTCGCTTCACCCAAGTTTTTCCTTCCCACTCGGCCCAATTCACTAGAAAGAAATTGGTAATCACTGTATTTGGGATGTTGATTAGATAAAATGATCTCGTGTACACACCAAGATGAATGTTCGCTATAACTTAAGATGTTGTATAGAATACTTCCCCTTAAAGCCATTTTTCTTTTTCTTTTTCTAAGATTCATGGTTAGCAAGACGAAATCGTCGACTCATTAGCAAAGGGTAATGATAATATGGTGATGTTATGAAGTAAATTAATAAAAAGAATGAATGAAGACACGGAGATTAATGAAGATGGGAATATTATTGAATAGGGGGGGGCATGACTCGGACATCTACAAACCTATTCAATAATATTCCCATCTTCATTAATCTCCGACTCTCTGTCTCTGTCTCTGTCTCTATATATATATAGTGCAATTAGAAGGAAACTCAAACCTGGTTGAATTGTCATTATAAATTTATTTCGCCGGAGAATATCATTATACTCTCCGTCTCATCAGATAACTGTACAGGTTGAAAAACAGACGCTGACTATATATATATATATATATGAAAAATGAAAATAAATCCGACAGTATGTAAATATAAAAACATGTAAAAACTATTCACGATGTACTTTTTTTTTTTTTTTTTATAAATTCCATGTTTCAGTTTTTTGTTAAACCATTTTCAGGGCAATGTTAAAAAGTAATGTTAAAATGCTTCATCCGCAAATTATTTTCAAATGAAATGGAAAAAATGTTAAAATTCTTAGCGTTCTATTATCGTTAATCATGTTCCATTTCAGAATATCGTGACGTCACTAGTGTCAGAAAAAATCTTTCCAAAAAAGAATGTTTGCTATAGATTTATTTTTTAAGATGTAAAACTTGAATAAGAATTACGAATTTTTGGGAAAATTTTTAAAATTACGTCTATGTATGTAGTTTAAAAAATATTTTTGAATAAAATATCGTCTTTGTTGCGGTTTGCAATCAAAATCTAATTTAGAAAATATTTTGATTAGAAATCATATAGAAACTATTGAATGTATGGAGTAGCGCCCTCCCCTACACCTTGGTGTAGTAGCTATCGAAAAGGGAGCCTTCGGGTCACCCTCGACTAACTATAATTTATGAATTATTAATTAAAAACTTTAGATAAGGAATAATGATACTGTATATATATATATATATATATATATATATATATATATATATATATATATATATATATATATATAACTAAATAAGGGCTTAAAATGAAAAACTGTGTCTTTGATAGTATTACAATTTGGAACAACGCTAGATTCAACAATTTTCCTGTGTTATATATTATGTTTATTTACTAACATTTTAGAATCTTCAAAATAAAAACTATATTTGATTTCACTAACACGTTTCTCTCGTTGCTAATGTGTTCATAAATACGTTTTTTTGATCGATATTAAAGTCTCACCAATATAATTTTCCCCACAACCTATACACGGATTTGTATATACAACAGAACAATAAGAACAAGAATCATATTAAATCTAAAGTTGGCGTGTATACAATCCTGTGTAGAGGTTGTAATAAAAATTATATTAGTGAAACTTCAACATCAAAAAACGTATTTATGAACGCATTCGAGATTTGAAAATTGGTAATAAAAAGGTGACATTTTGATTTATTCTAGTCCATAATCTAATTGATTTGTTAGCAATTAATAACAATGTTTTAAAAAGGAGGCTACATGTCCTAAAAACAGAGCTATAATTATGAAAATGGAATTAAAAAGCACCCTTTGGGCAATTACATCGTACTTGAAGAAAAAAAAATAATAATCTATATATATTGGCCTAGTGGTTAGAGTGTTTGCCAATGATCTGGAAGTCCTGGGTTCAATCCCAGGTCGCGTCATACCAAAGGCTTTAAAAATGGTACTTGATACCGCAATATTAGGTATGTACGTATCAAGGGTAAAGTGGGGCAATTCAGGGAAAAGAGTAGCACCCTCCCCTATACTTCGGTGTAGTAGCTATTGAAAAGGGAGCCTTCTGGTCGCCCTCGACTACGGTCGCCAATTTTACTTATATATATAAGAGAGAGAGAGAGAGGACGGGTGTGAGTACACACGTCTACTATGAATTGAAAGCATCTTGCAGATCATATACACATATGTAATAAGTTCGCTCCTAAGAAGATCTACTAATAATCATGGCCTTGAGCCAGGCTAAGCTAATCGTGGCAAATAAGAAAATATAAAGTGAGTGTGGGTTGCCGATTCGCGTTTCAAGATATAAAAGTTTTGCATATCTTCAAATCCCGTCAGTCGATTCGCATAAAAAAAAATATAGATAAATATTTTTCTTTATTCCCTTTTAAAATTTTCTTTTTATATATTTTTCTTGTATTTATTTCAATTTCATTTTTTACAAACTAGAAAGAAAAAAAAGCGGGTTGAAAAAGTCATTTCTGAAATATGAGAAGTGGTAAAAAAATATAGCACACTTATTTACTCATGAGTGCAAAGAAAAATATCTCCCCATCCCTCCCCTAGCCTTGAGTTTTTCCCGACTCTTATCCCCCCCCCCCTCGTTATCATTTCCAGTTGGGGGGGGATACTTCAAGAAGTTGATATTTCTTTAGAATAACGGACATTTTACGTTAAAATTTATTTATCTTAGGATATAGATGTGTTTATCTGCAGGGGATTTTTCTTTCTCTCGAGGGGTCGAGGGGGGGGGCAGTGAGATGAGGTGAGGGTGGAGGATGGCGTCGGATTTCTACAATGTTTGTTCTTTTTTTGGTTTGTGTTGTTGTTGGTGATAGAATTCCTCCCCAGAGCACCCCCCACCAATAACAACCATCCCCCCACCGTCTTGCCCACACCGGTCTTGTAAGACAATTTGTCTACTTTGCTGTATCAAATTGGCCTTCTCTTAAAACCCGAGGAAAAATATCACCCATCAGTGGGTAAATTTTGTAGAGGCATTTCTTCTCTTTAAACCGAATCTCTATGTTCCGCAGAGTCTCAATTAACAGCCCTTCTCGGTAAGCAGCGACCAGTGAACTAGTAGGGCAGACCGAACCCTTTAGCATTCAAAAAGGAACCGGTCTAGGAGAGAGTGGAAAAAACCCTCTCTACTCACATGGACGCTAACATAAAGAAAAGAAACTAAAAGAGAACTACACAAGAATGCTACGAGATATTTTGAAAAAAAATTCCTGGAAGCAACAGTTTTACTGCCACTTACCTCCCATCTCAAATACCATCCAAGTAAGATGAACAAGACATGCAAGACACTGCTGGAGAAGCAAGAACGAACTCATAAGTGACGTTCTTCTATGGACCCCTACGTGCCAGTGTTGACCCACCAGCAAGAACTTACACCAGTTCTGTGCAGACATACGAAATAGTTAGGAGGACTAGCCGGGAGAGATGTATGAGAGGGAAAATCAGGGAAATCTGTGCTGTCAGCGCAACATGATGATGATGATGATGATGATGACTGAAATTGAGAGACTGCAATCCGAAAGGAAGTCTTATTCTGTCAATTCCTGCAGCGACACCGAAGCCAAGTGATTATGGCACGTTGCTCTTCCTCTTGAAAAGAAAAGACCTGCTGCTAAGAAAACTGTCAGTTTTTCTAACTTACCAAGGCTAGTGCCGGCATTCAAGCGTAGATCCATAGGGTCTCGTGAGATGCCATAAAACATAGCGGGGAATCTTTAAATTTTACTGTATGTAAATGACCAACTAATCCTGCATTTTGCTAGTCTTTCTCCTAGCGTAGTTTTATGTCCTCTTTTATTAGGTTAGTCAATCGTTTTGGTGTTTAACCCATTAAATACCTTCGGGCGGGTCACTGAAGGATAATTTTTTGGCCCATACTGAGTGGGGGTATGTATGTTTTGGGTGTATATAAAATGTTTTGAATAAGTGATATGGTTAGTTTCAATTATTTTTTCGGTAATTTAAAAAGATCATATAGGAATGTAATACATGCATTCACTATTCTGATAATAGAAAATTTCAGTTATGTGCGTGCGTGCGCAGGCACACACACACAACCTAGGTTCGGCAAAAATTTCATAGACTGAACAAAATACTCGTATGGAATGTGACCAAATGAGACCGATTCTTCAACATAGTCCCCCACATTTCAGGACCACAAACAATTGCAGGCTTATTTTACACAGGTTCTTCTGTAGCAACCTACAGGCAATTCGTTTCAATTCTGCGACAAAGTATGTGGATCTGAAGCAGGTCTGATAAAACATGACTGTACGGGGTTAACGTTAACGCCAAAGACAGAATTTTTTTTTTGCAGCTTGACACATATATGCCAAGGCTTGGAAGGATGAATTTGGCCTGAAGAGTCACAGGTCTTCCTGTGGGTGCTTTTAGCGAAATTGACGAGATGGCTAATATATATATATATATATATATATATATATATATATATATATATATATACACACATGTGTGTGTGTGTGTGTGTGTGTGTGTGTGAATAAATAAATCGGACTTTCTGACTATTTTATCGTACGAAATGTTTGATTTTTGGATGGAATGAATTCAAGAAGGCGCCTTATTTTTCCCGAGTTGTCATCAGCAGATATGGTGTCATCATGTGAACTTCTTGAATCATTCCAATCAGAAGTCTCTTATTTAATCAAATCTCTTTAAGGGAAAATAAGGCATATATATTATAGAAGATCAGTACTTGGCCAGAATATGCGGCTGAGGAAATATCTGCAAGAGTAAAAATCATTTATTTGCTTCATAAAAACAAAAAAAGAAAAATGAATAATTAAATTTAATCCAAAAATACACATATAACTCGACAACTTATAAGTAGTAGGTGGGAGGGAAAATATAGAGGGAGGGAAAAAGATAAAAAAAAGGAAAAAGAAGGTAAAAAAGGGAAAAATATTTTCATTATTATTATTATTAGCAGTTTTTGTTGAAAAAGAAGATGATGATAAAAAAATAAAGGAAAAGATAAAGTTAAGAAAATGAAGAGGAAAGAAGTTAAAGAATTGAAATAAAAAAGATGAACGGAAAGAAAGAAACAGCAAAGGAGGAAGAGAAAGAAAGAAAGAAAGAAAGAAAGAAAGAAAGATGATAGTAAAAAAGGAAGAATGGTGAAGTTGAGAAATATGGGCAAGAAGAAGAAAACTAGTTGAAAAAAAAAAGAAAGAAAAAGATAAAGAGGAAAGTGATGATGATGATGATGATGATGATGATCGGGTGGAAAACGCCAAAAGAAGAAAAAAAAAAGGAGAAATAAGATTAAAAAGAAAAAAAGAAATGAGAGAGAAGGCAGGTAGGAAGTGTAAGAGAAGTTAGGCAAGAAAAGAAAGGAGTAGAGAAATAAGATAGAAAGTGAGAAGGAAGAAGAAAAGGTAGACAGAAAGAAGGCTAGAAAAGATAGATAGGAAAAAAAAGAAGAAAATGAGAAAGTAGGAGGGAAGTAGAAAAAGGGAGAGAAGGTAGGTAGGAGGAAAAGAAGAAGATAGTTGTGAAGAAGAAGAAGAAGAAGAAGAAGAAGAAGAAGAAGAAGAAGAAGAAGAAGAAGAATGTGTGTTATTATATTTGGTAGAAGACCGCTGTTGTTAAGTCTTTGCACGCGTTAGGAAAGAAACCACGAAATGAAATTCCCCAAAAGATCAGATGGTCGAACAGATGCTCTGGGGAGTCACACACACACACACACACATACACACATAAAAAAAGCATATTCCCTTTCCATTCCTTACCCTACTCAACATAGACGATGAGGGTCGGGGCTGGAAATGGAGAAACTAAGAAACAACACAGTCCCAATGTTAGTCCCACTTCACGTCTGGGAGAGAAGGGAAGGGGTAAAAGAAAAAAGAAAAGAAACCAATAAATTTTGGTTCCACGTCTGAAATTGATATAGTCGCCTACGTGGAACAAAACAGACGAATCTTTGCTTCTGTCTGTTCCAAAAATTAAGAGTGACAATCTTTAATTATTGGCGGATGTACTGTGATGGTCAAAATAGTTGTGATAAAAAGCAACTGAAGTTAAGGTGAAAGAAATACTATTCAATAATTAATAATGTTAGACAATGCTTTATCTAATAATAATAATACAATTCAAGATAATATTACTTTTAATAGATGTAGAATGACAGTCTGGGTAGATGTGATGAAAAGCAGTTGAAATTAAAATTAAAATAAATAATGGTAGATAAGGCTTCATCTAATAAGACAATTCAAGATAATATTACTTCTAATAGACGTAGAATGGTAGTCTAAGTAGATGTGATGAAAAACAAATAAAAATAAGATGAAAGTGTACCGAATAATAAATAAATGAGATTCCTATCTCATTTATTTATTATTCGGTACACCTTTTTCGGTACTGAGGTTGTGCCCTTTAGTTTTAGATACGCTGAGGACCATCATCAGCTAGTAACTTTTGGTTTGGTTTGGTTTCATGGTATATCAATCATTGTAAGTTATTTACCCTTTTTATATATATATAAATAGTTCTATTTCAAACAATTCAGTTTAGTATAAGTACATAGTTTAAACACAGTTAAATATAAAAACAGTTAATTTCAAACAATTCAGTTTAGCGTAATTACACTGTTTAGTTCTATTTGAGCCATTGATAGGACTCTATCAGGTGCTACCACTCCGGAGCAGAGTGGACCTGGGAGCAATGGAAATGAAGGGGCACTTCACATTCCCCAAAGCTCCAGCATTACTAATTGTTTAGTGTCATATCTAGGACACTCATTCAGGAAGTTTTACCTCTCTGCAGAGAAGCGGTCGGTGTATACTACAGCACCCCACCCAGCTAGTGACGTCATATATTAGAGAAGTTAAGAGACACTAAAGAAAGTCACCACATGGTCCCTGACATAAAGGCATATTGTGCCAAATCTAAACTGTTTCTTTCTTTAATGGATTTACTACCAAATCCATCCTCGTAGAATAACAGTATCATACTATTTATTGTATGTGTTGGGGGTATAAAAGGGGTTCATACCTTACCCGGGGGTAATAGTCCAAAAATAAACGTAATAGCGTTACTGGAGTTCGAACTCTCTCACAAAAATGACACAGTCCAGCGCGTTCGCCACCACATCACGAGGAAACCCCTGAATTCTTTCTTTTTGGATCGGCACCTACGAGACATTTTCCCAGTGATTTCTAACGTAAAAAAAGACAAAAAAGAAATCTGTCTTAAAGCGACTGGTACCAAGCCAGTTTAAGTTCCTCGGCCGATTTAACGATTACTTTGGTATTAAATAACCCAACAGGGTTTGATATGCCATAAAACCAACCAAATAAACTAAACTGGTAGACAAATCAGATTTTCGATCAACGTTATCGTACTTCGTTCTGCATAAGACATACTATTTTTTCTCGACTTTTCAGCCCAAAAGTTAGATGCGCGTATCATGCACAAAAAACTATAGATTAATTTTTTTTTCCGGGTCACCATATTCGGAACAGGATGACCGAAAGTAAGTTATATATCTATGGTCCAAACAAATGTGTTTTATGCCATCACAGAGAAATATCCACAGGAATGTGTATTGGTTTACAATTTTCTTTCTCTTAGTGTGATCTTATTTTCGCTGCAAGCTCGTTGCATTTTTGCATGAACTTGTCCGTGTGTTTATTCTAAATACTGTGTAAATTTTGTGTTTCAAAACAATTTAAACAATATAAATTCTTATTTTTCGTCAGTATGAAGTGATAAAAAGCTGAACAAATTCATTAGGATGAATTTAGCTGCTATAAATTCTAAAAAGACAGAACACAAGAATTTTCAAGATTTTCGGTGTTCAAAGTTACAAGTGTTTCAGTAATTTACTAAGTTTTTTTTTTCTTAGATGTGGCACAATCGGGCACCCGATGAGACTCGAACTCACTCGTGAAGGTTTGCTGGTCTAGTTTGTTAACCATCACACCACTCGCGGCGCCCACTTAGAAGTGTTTTATATACAAAAATAATTACGGGAAAAGGGAAATAAAAGTTGCTTCAAAAGTTATGAATGATAATCGTTTATTTGTTTGTCGTTGATATAGAATAGTTCAATAAAAAATCCCCTGATTTCTGCGGTAATGTAGAAATATCTGGGTGTGAATGTGGACTCAGGGCTAAAATGTGAGAATGTGGACTAGGGCTAAAATGTGTGAATGTGAACTCAGGGCTAAAATGTGTGAATGTGGACCCAGGGCTAAAATGTGTAAATGTGAACTCAGGGCTAAAACGTGTGAATGTGAACTCAGGGCTAAAACGTGTGAATGTGGACTCAGGGCTAAAATGTGTGAATGTGAACTCAGGGCTAAAATGTGTGAATGTGAACTCAGGGCTAAAACGTGTGAATGTGACCTCAGGGCTAAAATGTGTGAATGTGACCTCAGGGCTAAAATGTGTGAATGTGACCTCAGGGCTAAAATGTGTAAATGTGAACTCAGGGCTAAAATGTGTGAATGTGGACTCAGGGCTAAAATGTGTGAATGTGAACTCAGGGCTAAAATGTGTGAATGTGACCTCAGGGCTAAAATGTGTGAATGTGGACTCAGGGCTAAAATGTGTAAATGTGAACTCAGGGCTAAAACGTGTGAATGTGAACTCAGGGCTAAAACGTGTGAATGTGGACTCAGGGCTAAAATGTGTGAATGTGAACTCAGGGCTAAAATGTGTGAATGTGAACTCAGGGCTAAAACGTGTGAATGTGACCTCAGGGCTAAAATGTGTGAATGTGACCTCAGGGCTAAAATGTGTGAATGTGAACTCAGGGCTAAAATGTGTGAATGTGACCTCAGGGCTAAAATGTGTAAATGTGAACTCAGGGCTAAAACGTGTGAATGTGAACTCAGGGCTAAAACGTGTGAATGTGGACTCAGGGCTAAAATGTGTGAATGTGAACTCAGGGCTAAAATGTGTGAATGTGAACTCAGGGCTAAAACGTGTGAATGTGACCTCAGGGCTAAAATGTGTGAATGTGACCTCAGGGCTAAAATGTGTGAATGTGAACTCAGGGCTAAAATGTGTGAATGTGACCTCAGGGCTAAAATGTGTAAATGTGAACTCAGGGCTAAAACGTGTGAATGTGACCTCAGGGCTAAAATGTGTGAATGTGAACTCAGGGCTAAAATGTGTGAATGTGGACTCAGGGCTAAAATGTGTGAATGTGACCTCAGGGCTAAAACGTGTGAATGTGACCTCAGGGCTAAAATGTGTGAATGTGAACTCAGGGCTAAAATGTGTAAATGTGAACTCAGGGCTAAAATGTGTAAATGTGAACTCAGGGCTAAAATGTGTGAATGTGGACTCAGGGCTAAAATGTGTGAATGTGGACTCAGGGCTAAAACGTGTGAATGTGGACTCAGGGCTAAAACGTGTGAATGTGAACTCAGGGCTAAAATGTGTAAATGTGAACTCAGGGCTAAAATGTGTGAATGTGGACTCAGGGCTAAAATGTGTGAATGTGACCTCAGGGCTAAAACGTGTGAATGTGACCTCAGGGCTAAAATGTGTGAATGTGAACTCAGGGCTAAAATGTGTGAATGTGAACTCAGGGCTAAAATGTGTAAATGTGAACTCAGGGCTAAAATGTGTAAATGTGAACTCAGGGCTAAAATGTGTGAATGTGGACTCAGGGCTAAAATGTGTGAATGTGACCTCAGGGCTAAAACGTGTGAATGTGAACTCAGGGCTAAAATGTGTGAATGTGGACTCAGGGCTAAAATGTGTGAATGTGGACTCAGGGCTAAAACGTGTGAATGTGACCTCAGGGCTAAAATGTGTGAATGTGAACTCAGGGCTAAAATGTGTGAATGTGGACTCAGGGCTAAAACGTGTGAATGTGAACTCAGGGCTAAAATGTGTGAATGTGGACTCAGGGCTAAAATGTGTGAATGTGACCTCAGGGCTAAAACGTGTAAATGTGAACTCAGGGCTAAAACGTGTGAATGTGACCTCAGGGCTAAAATGTGTGAATGTGAACTCAGGGCTAAAATGTGTGAATGTGACCTCAGGGCTAAAATGTGTGAATGTGACCTCAGGGCTAAAATGTGTGAATGTGAACTTAGGGCTAAATTTCCTAGTCCAAAGTTAAGAGTGTATGTTATGCATAAATACATTTTATACACAAATATTTGGTGCATTTTTATGTTCATGAAATGTTTATTATCTTAGTAGATTGCCTGGCTGTAAAGTCTCTGCAAGTTTTGGAATGAAAACCCCCTTATTCTCCCACCGAGTATGGGTTAAATAGTATCACTGCCGTTCTTATACAAGAATGTCTTTGGCATTAAATGACCCACAAAGACTGATATATCATAAAAACAAAGAAACTAAACCAAAGTCTTTGGTTCGGATTTATCATTAGATTTACAGTTCTTACAATATCTTTGCAGGAATTCTTGGGATTGTTCTAAACGATCTAGCAGACTCCTATTTGCTTCCACCCCCCCCCCCACACACAATGGAATGGACAGTCCGAATCTCATGACCTTTCCAGAGAAAAAGTTTTAAATTTTAATGCTTAAACCATTTATTTTCCACAGAGATTAGCGAAATCTACGGCACGGCTACCAGGTGCGCTGTGTGATGACCGAAAAATTAACAAATTCCAGACACATGTAATTCAATACGCTCGATCCCGATGAAAAGATAAGACATCTCAAAGAAACATCGTGAATCACTGTCCATCATCCTGTTGATGGGGTTTAAGATATGTCGCAATATCCCTTTTTGAGGGGTAAGAACCCTCCCTCTAAAAAAAGGGTGTCCTGAGTATGACATTAAAATGCATTAGATAGTAATGTTACATTTCTAGAGACCTGCAAGAGTGTGGAATATGCCTACTTTGCTATTACTCCCAGGTCCACTCTGACCCGAATCGGAGGAATCAATTAGGATCACATCTATGGGTCGAATAAATCTTAAAAAATCATATGTGCTCGATGGGAGACCGTTTGCAACCCCTCACAAAAAAGAAAGAAAGAAAAAACAACTTAAGCAGGAAAAATGTAAATATAAAAGTACATTGAAAGAAATTTCCCAATCTCAAAGCATAGAATAACCCTAAACAAGTTGACATGCCATTAAAATCGACCAGAGTGGTATTAACTGTTAAGGTCTCATTTATGGACCAAAGAGATCAGTTTATTCGCATTTGATAGAACTGTGTGCAAAAAAAAGCACCACCAACACTAGCAACAAAAACTTAAACTTACACACACACACACACACAAATGTAAATATGAACGTACAATGAAGGTGAGTCCTTAACTTCTGGGCATAAAATAAACTTGCTGTTAAAATCAATCCTGTCCGTGTTTGCAATCTAAATTTAATTTTGTTTGAGGAAAGACAAAAAGGAATATTGGGGTAGTGGTGGTGGGAGCTGTAAAAAAAGATTTTTCTTGCTTTATTTATTCTAAAAATGTTAATGTACTTTCATATTTTTGCATATTTGTGCGTCAGTTTTGTCATTGGTTGGTCGCCAAGGGAGATAATCCATCAACGTTGCTGGAAAAAAGACAAAGAAAGCAACCCAGGAAGAAAAATGGTGTGGACAAAGAACGAGGATTTAGAGAGGAGATAGGGTCAAATTTGGAGATGAAGGTTCAAGATTATTTAGCTTTATTTATGAGCCTTTCTTACAATTGTTCTTTTCCTTTTTTTATCACCGTATATACTCGTGTAATAAACTTCCTCAGTCGGTTGGGGCTGTGGAATACACCGACTGCATCTCTGCAGAGGGGTAAGACTCCCCCATCAACAAATGTCCTGGATATCATTGCTATCGCTCTGACTCTGAGTGGTAGCACTTGATAGTGTTCTATCTAGGGGTCAAATAGAAGTAAACTGTGTACTTATGCTAAACTGAATTGTTTGAAATAGAACTGTTTTGACATTTAACTGTGTGTAAACAAAAAACTATACTTATACTAAACTGAATTATTTGAAATAGAACTGTTTGATGTATAAAAATGGATTTGGCATTAATGACCAACAATACGCCATAAAACCAAACCAAACCAAACCAACCCAAACCGTGTAATGAATGACTTTTAAGACCAATTGTCACTAAAAAAGCAAAGAGTCTTTCATTAAAAGTGATATGCTTTTGAAATATCAAAGCTTACCTTGTCTCTTAGCCTAACCTTGCCTTAACTTAATTCAAATTGTCTCCGCATAGCCTATACCTAAATTAAATTGGGTTCAGCTTAGTTTTATGGCATATCAACCATTGTACGTTATTTAATGCCAAATATATATATATATATATATATATATATATATATATATAACAATTCTGTTTCAAACAATTGAGTTTAGCATAAGTACACAGTTGAAATGTTAAAAACAGTTCTATTTCAAGTTTTGTCAACAAAGTTAAATGGTTCCAAGTATTGCTATGTATCAATAAAAATTCACTTAAACAGTCATTTATTTACACAATTAATTGTCAAAACAGCTCTATTTCAAACATTTCAGTTTAGCATAAGTACATAGGTTTAAAGTAAAAAACAGTTCTATTTCAAACAACTCAGTTTTATATAAGCACACAGTTTAGTTTAGTGTCATATCCAGGGCAGTCGGTGTATTCGACAGCCCCAAACGACTAACCTAAACTACGGTTATTAGTGAAGATATTAAAGTTTTTACTGAACATTGTTTACTATTTATAACACATATGCTTATATATAAAACATTATAAATAGTAAGCAAAGTTGCATAAAACTTCATTATCTTAACTAAATAGTTAACTAAGTAATAGCTAGGCTACATCAAGGGCTAGACTACATTGTTTATTTATGGTATTGTATTTATTTTCATTAGATTTCAGTAGTTTTGAAAGTATAAGTAAGTGTTTGAGTTTATTTCTATTTTTCTTATTGGTTTGTTGGGTTTTATGGCATACAATCCTTGTAGGTTATTTAATGCCAAATCCTGTTATATATATATATATATATATATATATATATATATATATATATATATATATATATATATATAAACGATTTGTAAACAAAGTTTATAGGAAAGATTTTAAACAGGTAAGAGATCATTTGTTTTCTCACAGTTTAAAAGTTTCAAGTATTTCTATCTAACACTAATAATTCTATTCAGTATTTTATCATTTGGTTGGATCGAATTGTTTGGTTTGGTTTCTTTGTTTTTAATGGCATATCAAGCTTTGTAGGTTACTTCTAGAAGAACAGGAGTAATACTATTTAACCCAAAGCTAAGAGGGTTCATGCCTTCCCTAAGGTATTTGTCCGAAAGTAAACGTAATAACATGACTGGAGTTCGAACTCGCTTTTTAAGATCCTGCGGTCGAACGCGTTAACCATTACACCACGAGGACACCCTCCTGGTTTCAAGTATTGTAATATAAAACTAACAATTTAACATCAGTCATTTTTTTTTTGCACACAGTTAAATGATTATACACAAATATACATGATTTCTAAGTGAATAGTTTGTAGGTAATTTTGTTTTTAAATAAGTTAATGCTATTACTTTTATACAGTTAAGTATTGCTATTGTTTGCAAACAATTAAATGGTTTCAAGTATTGCTTATACGAATAGTCTTATTTGCAAACAGTTAAATGGTTTCAATTTAACAATAATTATACTCAATACATTCATTCATTTGCACCCAGTCAAAGGGTTCCAAGTATTGCTCTTCAAAACTACTCATTCGTTTGCACACAGCTAAATGGTTTCAAGTATTCCTATGTAATACTAACAATTCACTTTCACATCAGTCATTTGCTTGCACACATATAAATGGTTAAACAGTTCTATTTGACCCACAGATAGGATCCTAACAGGCACTACCACTCCGGGCAAGAGTGGACCTGGAAGTAATAGCAATGAAGGGGTACTCCACCTTCCTCAAAGCTTCAGAACTGGAGCCACACTACAGATAGTATAGGGTCATATCCAGGACACGCGTTGAGCGGGTGAGAAGCTTACCGCTCTGCAGAGATGCAATTGGCGTATTCAACAACCTCCCCAGCCGATCGGGCTGTTCGTCATAGAATGTTGAAGAAATATTTTTGTTGACTACCATGGCCTAAAGTTAGGGGTCATTCATAACACATAATATATAAGAGAATACCCTTTTGTGACTAAAAATTAGGAGCCGTTCATCATTCGATTATATATAGAAATAAAGAAGATTTAAAAATGAATAGACACATTTATTAAACTTATCTTTCTTTGGTACAAGGCGATGATAAAACGGATTGCCTCTTCATGCAATGGCCAGAGCGACTGAGTTGTTAAGCATCACTTTCTAGTCGGAGCCCCTTAGATATTTATTTCAGGTATATTGTACACAATAAAAATCAGGATCGGAAAGCGTGTGCGTAGGAGGGGACCAATGGATCCATATAACCATAGAGAGGGAGTGACTCAAGACATCTTATTCATATTTTGAGTACGGAAGACTCAAGGAAACACTTTTTATCATGTCTAGATTTATAAAACCATTTAAAATCTTATATAATTTCCACCCTATTTTGAAATGACAACAATCTCAGTCCATTCATTTCAGTCTCTTCTTTGTTTCAATTTATGTCTCTTCATTTTTTATCTCTCTTTATAATCTATCTATCTATCTATCTATCTATCTATCTATCTATCTATCTATCTCAGTCTGTTCATATCTATCTATCTATCTATCTATCCCAGTCTCTTTATAATCTATCTATCCCAGTCTCTTTATATTCTTTCTTTCTATCTATCTATCTATCAATCTATCTATCCCAGTCTCTTTATATTCTATCTATCTATCTATCTATCTATCTATCTATCTATCTATCTATCTATCTATCTATCTCAGTCTGTTCATATCTATCTATCTATCTATCTATCTATCTATCTATCTATCTATCTATCTCTCCCAGTCTCTTTATAATCTATCTATCCCAGTCTCTTTATATTCTTTCTTTCTATCTATCTATCTATCTATCTATCTATCTATCTATCTATCTATCTATCTATCTATCCCAGTCTCTTTATATTCTATCTATCTATCAATCTATCAATCTATCTATCTATCTATCTATCTATCTATCTATCTATCTATCTATCCCAGTCTCTTCTATTTCTTCGAATTCTATATTCATATTCAATCATAATTTTCTATTCAAGTTTCTAAATAATCTATCTATCTATCTATCTATCTATCTATCTATCTATTGTATGTTCATATTTCTTCTTCTTCTTCTTCTCCTTCTTTTTCTTCTTCACTCTTTCCAAAAGAAAAACCTATGAAAACGAAACAAATTGAATCGGGTTCTTTTCAGAATTCAAACCCAAAATTCTTCTTATACCTTCTGTCAGTTCTTAAAGGTACCCCCATGTGTTGGCAATGTGTAGACAGTGTATCAACAGACGGACCGCCAGTCTGTCAGCCAAAAAAGGTACGACTGGGGGGCTCAGGGAAGGGGAAGGATAAGCAGAGAAAAGAGATAAACTTTTCCAAGACAGACAGACAGGGGTTGAGGAACGGCTGGTTCTCAAAGAGAATACCAAATATAAAAAAAGAAACTTTCCTCCAAATCTCAAAAAGAAATTCCCTAGAATTTCTTCAATCTTTATCTTTTCTCGAAACATCTTTTAACCCCCTTTTTTCCCCTACAAAGTTTAATATTCTATCACCAACCGAATTTCTATCTGTTTTTGTTTTCAGTCCCTTCTTTTTCCATCTGTTGATGTCTAGCACAGTTTTCTCTAGGATTAAAAAAAAAAATTAAATGGCGGATACTTCGTCGAGTTTCGATCGAGTGGAATTCTTTTGGATCTTTCATTCCATTTCGCTCAGCACTTTCTTTTTTACGTACAGAATAGATTCTATTTTTTGATTATTAAAAGCGAGGGTGATGGATGTCTTTCTGTCCATTTATCTCACCGTCTTCACATCTCTCTCTCTCTCTCTCTTCATGCATGAAAGTTAATTCTTTTCTTTCATATATATATATATACATATCAGAGGAACTCTTGTAATGGATAGCGACATGATTTAAATGTTTGATATATATACAAGTAAAGTTGGCGACCGATTTCGAGAGCATCCCGAAGGCTCCCTTTTCAATAGCTACTACACCGAGGTGTATGGGGGGCGGCGATACTGCTTTCCCTGGATTGTTCAACTTTACCCTTGATTCGCACTTATCATACCGAGTCTTAAGTAAGGCGGCACCAAGTACCATTTTTTGAGTCTTGGGTATGACTTGACTATTGGCGAACACTCTAACCAATATAACCCACTTAATGATTGTTATATATATATATATATATATATATATATATATATATATATATATATATATATATATATATATATATATATCCTCTCCTTCCTGGCGAAGGAATTAACGGCTGCCGTTCATGTAATGCAAAGCTCTTCGAATGAATGGAACACTCTGGTATCCGATAAG